>PVLD010002384.1:0-167823 GCA_004027595.1 Dinomys branickii | reverse complement strand
GCAAATTCCCTACTATCTTCTCTATAATTTGGTATTTCCTTTAATGTTTTTGTGTTAACTAATGTGAAGATAACATTATGTAATACAACATCCAGTGCTAATTCCCTACTATATTCTGTATAATTTTGTATTTTCTGTATTGTTTATGGCTTATTCTGGTTCATATGTCTCCATTCTTTTGTCTTTAAAATAAAATTAAAAAAAAAAAAGGAAAAGAAAAAAAGCAAAAAACCCCACCCAACCCGCTTGCGTATTTTGCATTTTGACCCACCCCACTGGATGACTCGAAGAGCCCACCAGAGATCCTCAGATTCCGTTGGGAGAACCGCTGACCTGAAAGCACATCTCGATCTTGGAATCTTTTCATCTGAAAGTGTCTATTAGGCCGAGGCTGAGGATGCCGGAAACGGCCCTGTGTGGTGAGAGCTGAGCCCCACCCAGTGGGGGAAGGAGGAATTTCTGTCGCACTTCACGGCCTAGCGTATCTATGCCTCACTGACCTGCCCATGGGTTTGAATATTTTGTTTCTTGCTTCTGCTCATCTTCCTCTGTGTCTGTCCTCCTCCTTCCTCAGCATCTTTCTTCTAACATTTTTCCTTAGCTGAAATTTTTAGATGATATTAATTTATAACATTCTGCTCATTGGTGTTCCAGAATCCTAGTTTCTTATTTGGGGCACAGAGTTTTCCAAAATGTTTAATTAACTATTTATTAAATTAAACTGATTTATTATTTAGCTATTAATGAAAGTTATTATAAAAGGGGCTGCCCAGGGCTCACGACTTGTAGACAGATAGCCGAGACAGCACTAGAAAAGAGAAGGTTGCGGGTCTGTAGCCTCCCCTGGGGCAAAACGCAGGGCTCCACTCAGGTGGCTGTCCAAGGAGAAGCTCCCTCAGCCGGCTTGCACTGAGATGACTGCCCGGAGGGCCAACCCAAGAGCCTCGCATGGAAGCGAGCCGTGAGTAATCTCCCAACTGAGCGGAGCTCTGGGGAGATGGTTCTTTGGCTCCAACTGCACCTTGACAATGGAGGGAAAGAACCTGGCTCACACTGGAGGGTCAGTGTGTGTCTGTGGTCTCCGTGTAAGCCAGGAGGGTCCCATTCAGCACCGGAGCAGTAATGCTAACCGCTTCACCCTGGCCACAGCCCTCTGCGGGACGGCCCCAGGCAAAGGCCGTCAGTGGGAGCAGGGGCTTGTTAGGGCCTTCTGATTGATTACTTCAGTATCCTGTAAGACAGACAAAGAATTGGAATGCAGCTTCACCTCAAAAGAAGTAAATTGCAGGTTCAAGTATTTGGTTTCAGCATCTGTTAGTTTGAGGCTTTGAAAATCAGAATTTTGTGTGTCCAGGAAACTAATTACCAGATCCTATTGCTTTAGACCTCTTGCAAAATCAAGGACATAAGGAAATGTGTAGCCAAATTGAAATGATTGCTTCTAATGGGATGTCACAGTGTCCAGTGCAGTAACCCTCATTTTGGGCAAGTAGCTTTGGGTGGGACCGCAGGCTTTCAAAGAGGCCATGAAATTCGAAGTAGCATCAAACTTGCGCTGTCCTCACTACACCTTGAGTGTTGCCCTCTGCCCAGCTCTCCTGCGTGTGTGTGGGCACGCTGGCGTCAGGCTCACATGCCGCTGTTTGAGTCGGGCTCGGGAAGCAAACGTTGAGAGTTGGGCAAAAGCGGTAAACAGTGAGAGCCAGGCCACTCCTCACAGAGAGCAGCACTCTTAGAGAAGGGGATGGGGGCAGAGAAGGGCAGACGGCTGAGAGCAGGGCTGCGCGCAGGGCGGCATCTTCGACTGGTACAAGAAAGAGCTCACTTTGGAAGAAACTGCACACAAAGAAATATATCAAGAGTGGAGAGAAAACGGACTTCAGGTGGCTTGAGGAGATTTATTCAAACTTTGGGAGGAAATCGAAAGTAACTGTGAAGCAGAGTCTGCATCCAATTTACATTCCTGTCCAGCTGACTCTATTGATAGAATGTCCGTCTATCTGGTACAGGTATGCATTTTGCTCACAGGGCAGCTGTCCTGAGATAAAGGAAAAGAAATGGGAATGTGCATGGGGGGAGAGTTCCATGAGCCTTTTGGATGGCCTCCACAAAGGTAGGGTTGAACCATAAATTGCCTGCTAGACAGCCATAAGTCTTGGCTCCATCTGCCCCCAAAGCTGTGCTTACAGATTTTCTTCTTGCATTCAGGTGTGTTTAGGAAGAATCAGCTTGGAAGAAACATACTATATATGAAACATTCTAAACCATTATTTGAATCTTGTTGAAAAGATGGGAGGATGAGGAATGTTTGCTCCTTTTACCTGTTTAAAGATCGTTGCTTGGGCTGGGGATATAGCTCAGTGACACAAGCACCTGCCTGGCAGGTGCAAGGTCCTGAGTTCGATTGTCAGTATCAAAAAAAAAGCCCATAAAAATAGTCACTCTAAGCAGGGTGTGGTGGTGCACGCCTGTAGTCCCAGCATTCTGGAGGCTGAGGCAGGAGGATCATTGTGAGTTCGAGACCAGCCTGGGCTACAAAGTGAGCTCAAGTCCCAATTGAACTGCATAGCGAGTCCCTGTCTCAAAAAGACCAAAAAAGAAAAGTTGCTCTACACAGGATCAAGGTGTGTTAGGTGTTTTCTCTCTTCCCTTGTGTTATTCTGCTGTTTGGTGTCATAACACTCAAAACAATAGCTAGTAAATGGGCTTTGGAATGGGAAAGTGGTTACTTGAAATCACTTCCCTGTGTTCTGTAGCTGTATCCACAACATCTGTTTCTAGGGAAGTGTTTGCAGTGATAATTGGAATGATATGTCTGTTTAAATCAATTCAAGTAAGAAATAAGTGAGGAGGTCACCCCAGTTTTATCCCAGTATGTGCTCTAATTAGGGACATAGAGAAAAATTTGCTGAATCTTATGAAAGCATTGGCTGCTTGTGCCTAAACTCAGTACAGTCAAGTGGCCTGGCTCACAGTAGCAGCTGTCTCTAGTACACAAAGCTCAGGACTAAGAAACAAGAGGTCAGGTTCTGTTCTTGAAACAGCCTCTAACTGCCTGTGAGGATTTAATCTAGTTATTTACCTAGCCAGGGATTCCATCTACTTATGCATCAAGTGGGAACAAGACCAGCCCTTTCTTCTGGCAGGGAATCTTGTGAGTAAGATGATATGCTAAAGAATCTGCCTTACCTTGGGAGAGTGAAAGGAACCAGACAATGTGTGTCGTGGTGGCTTTTTTTTTTTACCTGATTGATGAATGTTTTGAATCATCAACTACCTTTTTTATGATCTAAATATTCTGGACACACTTTTTTTAAAGTAAAATTTTATTTTATTTATATATTTTGTCTTTTTGAGACAGGGTCGTGCTATGTAGTTCATGCTGGCCTCGAACTCACTTTGTAGCCCAGGCTGGCCTTGAGCTCACAGAGATCCTCCACCTCAGCCTCTTGAGTGCTGGGATTATAGGTATGCGCACCACACCAGGCTAATGCCATTTTCCCCTTCATAATTTTGTGCCAGTGCAGGTTCTTCCACCAAATTTTGGAATACTTTTTCAGATCATCTTTTCTGTACCTAAATTACCTTCTTCCTTCTACTCTCAGAGAAGCAGTTCTTCACTCAACCAATCAATACTTATTAAGGTCTTTCTACATGGTGGGCTCTATTCTAGACAGCAAGAATATTGAAATGAAGGAAGAAAAGATTAAAAATGCGGGAAAATGAAAAATAAAGAATAAACAACAAAAAAAAAGAACGGACAAAAACAAAGCCAAAAACCAACTTGCAACCAATAATGAGCGTGCTAAACAGGCTAACGCCAAAGAGCAACGGGAAGCAGTGTGTCTAGACAGGGTGGCTGGGAAAGCGCTCTGTGAGGAGGCAGCGTGCAGAGAAGACCCTGCGAATGAGAGTGAGCCCGGTGTGCAGAGAGCCAGGAAAAGAGGGATCTCAACAGAGGACGCAGCATGCGCCGAGGCCTGGGAGGCAGGTCAGGGCTTGGTGTGTGTGGGAAAGGAAGGAAACCAGCGTGGCTGTCGCATAGTCAACCAGGAGGGAGAATGAGGTGTGCTGGGAGAGGGAGGGAGAGGCCGGATCAGACAGGCTCCTGTAAACTGTGGTAAAGAATTTGGATCTAAGATAGAAGAAGCTGAGCCTTTTAAACAGAGATGTAACACAGTCTCACTCTCCTCCTTTTAAAGAACAATGCTTACGGAGTGAGCTTCCAGGGAAATGTGTAGGACGCATGCGTAGACTGTGATGCGTTTGACAATGGCAGTGCCGGAGTGGTTTCCAAAGCGGTCAAAACATTTTTGGTTTATTTATTTATTTTTTTTGAGATGGGATCTTACTATGTGCTTGAGTCTGGCTTTAAATTCCAGCACTCGAGTGATTTTCCTGCTTCCTGAGTAGCTGAGACTACAAGCTCCCGACCAGGACACCTGACTACAATGACCGTTTTTCTTTTTTCTTCCTTCCTTTCTTTTTTTTTCTTGAAGGTTTTTAAAAGTGTTCAATCGGATGTAAAAGGTAACACATTTAATTAGCGTTTCTCTGCGCTTGCTTCGCCGCACATACACGTTTAATTAATGCTGCTTTGATGTGTACCGCCGGTTAGGCTATGTTTATTGGCTGCTTGTGTCTCTTCCTTTATGAAGAACACTTTTCCTGTTTTAGTCCAAGTCTAAATTAAGCTAGTCTGTCTCTTTATTACTGAATAGGAGGGATTTGGGGTTTTGATTTTGCAAATAGGTGTATTAGGAATATGTTCTTCTATGCATATTTGTGTTACTAACCATGCATTTTGTAGGACATACTAAAACACACAAACACACAAAACAAACGTACTTGGAAATCAATTCAAATGAATGGAAAAATAAATTTGTAATTATTGGTGAACTGAACCTTTTATCATTATGCATAACTCTCTTAATTTTCTTTGCTCTGAAGTCTACTTTGCCTGATATTAAACAGCCACTCAGTTTTCTTTTGATGAGTGTTTTCATGTTACATCTTCTCTCATCATTTTACTTTTAAGCTAGTTATATCAGCATATTTGAAATTAGTTTCTTTGTAGACAGTATACGGCTGGTTCATTTTAAAAAACTCATTCTGACAATCTGGCTTTTTATGTTTGAATGACCTACACTTAATGTCATACTCTGCTGGGACTTAGGCTTACCATTTTATTACTTATTTGCTTTTTTCCTCTCTATTTTTGTCCTTTTATTTCCTCATTCCTCTCTTCTTTGAAATATTTGAAATTTTTAGTTTTATATTTTATGTTTTTATTTACTATCTCATTTTGTACAGCTTCTTCTTAAAGAAATGCTAAAAGAATTACAATACACAAACTTATTTTTTCAGTTTCCTTTAAATTAGTGCTTTTCAGGAGGCTGAGGCAGGAGGATCATTGTGAGTTCAAGAAGAGCCTAAGCAGGCTGGGGATATAGCTCAGTGGAATAAGCGCCTGCCTAGCAAGCACAGGGTCCTGAGTTCGATCCCCAGTACCGCCAAAAAAAAAGAAGAGCCTGAGCTACAAAGTGAGCTCAAGGCCACCCTGAACTGCACAGCCAGATCCTGTCTCAAAAAGACGAAAAATAATAGTAATAATAAAAATCAATAAATGAATGAGTGCTTTCTGAACTCACACAGATAGAAACCCAGCACTATGTTGGGCTCTTCACCTCCCCTACTCCGACAGCTATCTTCCGTCGTGTCTGCACATAGAAACCACCACCCAATAATATTATAATTTTTGTTTGTAATCATCAAACATTTTAAAGAATGCAAAGAAGAATAATTTCTTATATTTACCCAGGTATTTCCTTTCTCTGTTGCTCCCCCTTGGGCTCTGATGCTTCCAGTTTTCTTCTGGTATCATCTCTTTGTTCCCTGAAGAACTTTGTCATTTTTTTAGAGGAGGTCTACGAAAAGACAGCATATTTATTCTGCCTGTGACAAAGTCTACGAACAGCATCTACTAAATCACTCTTAATTTCCGCACCTGTGACAACATCTTTATTGACCTTTTGTTCATTTATCATGGATACTTTTACTGCATGTGGAATTCTGAGCTGACATTTGTTTAGCGTGCTCAAAATGTTGTTTCACTTCTTTTTGGTCTCCATAGTTTCTGAGAAATCTACAGCCATGAGATCATTGTTTTCCTATAAGTAATATGTCATGTGTGTAGCTTTCAAATTGATGCCATCTCTCCACAGATGCAATTAATATCTTTTCACAGTGGAGTATTCATTTTCTTACACAAAGCTTTCCAATAGGAATATGTTTCTCCTAACTATAAAGTATCTGTTATGTACTTAGCGCTTTTCTGTACATATTAACTTCATAAAATTTCAAGACAAACCCAGTGAATGTACTAGATTATATGATGTCATTAACCATAGTGAATGAAACAGTATGTTAAAAATTACTTTTACCTGTTTTCCTTGAGAGGGAAATAAAAATGTAACTTAATGTAATTTCCATGGAATTAAACTTTCAAATTTTCTTAACTATGTTAAGTATCACAATGCCATTCTTAAAATCTCTGCATCTGAGCAACTAATTTGAAGACAATATGCAATATAACAATCATTGTTGAAGTCCTACCATCTTGATTATTAAAATTCTATATTGTTTCTAATTTTTTTACTATTATTTTTTATTCTCTTTAATTGTTTGATCAATCCTGCATTCTTACATCTGAGCAACTTTATGGAAGATAATCTGAGCAACTTCATGGGAGATAACAATATGTAATATAGCAACCATTGTTAATGTCCTATCATTTTGTTTTGAAATTCTCTATTTTTTTATTGTTTTTGTGTTGCTTTGTTTTTATCTTCATTGTTATTTTGTTTTCTTTTCTCTTTAAAATTAAAAAAAATCTCTGTGCAGGTGAATGGTACCTACTTTGATCACATAAAACTTAATAGATCTCACATGAATAACAGGTAAATAAGAGGAAAGATTTAGCATGAGGTTCTAAACCCTGAGCAATAATATCTTACATAAATGAATTCAGGGTAAGGAAAACGAACTTTTTCATGGTATGTGGAATTTCTTGTTTGCTGGTAAAGTACCAACTTGTTTGAAATTACCTTGTTTTGGTAAGTAATTCTGTTCTCAGTAAATATTCACACATAGATAATAATTCACAATAAAAATTGTAGAAACTTCCTATGGCTGACTGTCATCAACAGACAGCAATTGTATATATTTCAGATAACATACACTGATAACAAAGTCTGTATGCTTTGTAGTCCTAAAGAGGTGACATGTGAAAAAAATTAGAGGGAGAAAATTTATAAATAGTAATTAGCATTCCCAAAGCTAGGGTTTCTTTTTATAATTCTACAACTATCATTTTTTTTCCAATAATTACAAAGGGAGAAGTAAGTAAAAATATAATTCATGGAATGATGTATTCAAATTATTTAAATTTGAACAATCATGAAGAAACATTAACGTATTAATATCTATCTGTTCCTTACAATGTTGACTAGAGTGGAACAGATTAAATTCCATGGGAGGGTAACATGCCATTCAGTAGTCAATATGGTTACTACATTACAAAACAGAATTTCATTTACTAAAAACTATCTTCTCTGAAAAAATACTTTAAGAACTGTCAGCCAGCACTCTTGTTCATCTGATGAATGACTAATTTGAGGGTTGTTCTTTACACCCAGTTTTCTAAAATCAGGCTAATTAAGACAGGGTTTTATAATAACCTTATATGTCATAAGATGAACTGTGAACACCAGAGGTATTTTACTACTGTGATTCTCCCTTGTTTGTCTCATTGGCTGTCCCGCTCCTGTCTGGTTGGAAGTCACCTTGTCTTGTCTTGTATTTTATGGCTATTTTTGATTTTTGATTTTTTTCTTTTGTTCTTTCCTCTCTTTGTTGGGTCTAATTTTTTTCTTTCCTTTCTGTTTTCCTCTTTTTCCTTCTCTTCCCCCCCATTGTTTCTTATCTATGTTTTTTAAGCTATTGAAACTACTTTAAGCTTTCCTCAACTACTTTTTGAATTTAAACTTTCAAGTGAGTAAACATCGCCTCTTCCCTTTCTGATTACTCCTTCACATTCTATTTCATTCTTTCCCTCTTGTATCCTCTAGTTTCCCAAAACTCGGGTGATCTCCCTTTCACTTCCAGCCTTGACTCTACTATATTTGACCTCATTCATCACTTTATCCTGTCCTTTACCCATCTTAAACACCTTGCCTCCCACAAAAGGGTAAAGTCACTCCACTGGGGGGAAATCACCGTGTACAAGTAAATGGTATATGTTTAATTTTGTTATATAACTTTAGAGTTTGCTCCTGTGGTAAGAGGTAACAGGTTAATGGTTACTGTAGTTTGTGAGTAGTTAAGCTATACTTGCAACTATTGTTATTACTAACTGTACTACATCAGCCAGGATGTCATACATGTTATAATCAGTTTTTCTCCCCTGTATGATGATGCAGTGATTGTATGGGGTCATAATCACCACACAATCCAGTACCAAAGGATTGGGTGCTGAGCAAAATAGTAACTTTGCATCCTCTACAAATTGGGGAGGTAGGTTGTTGGGATAGGTATCAGGGTCCAACTACATCTAGAGGACATCCCTGAAGAACAAACATCTCCTAGGGAAGCCTCAGTACTAGTGAGAAAGCTATCATAAGATCTTGGCAAGCATCAGCATAGAAACAAAGTAAAAAAAAAAGAAATTAGAAAATGACAAGATGCAGAAGCAAAATGCAACCCCAGATCCCAGCCTACTCAGGACAAGCCCAGAGCACATGAGATAAATGAAATTGGAGGTCAAACACTGCAAATTTCTGGAATGATAGCAACAAAAGTGAAAGAAAAACAAGTGGAAAAGCACAGAATGAAGCTATTTAGCTATAAATCTAATCAGCCTTGCTCAGGACTTATATGCTGAAAGCTACAAACATTGATGAAAGAAATTAAGGATCTATATAAATGGAGAGACAACTGTATATTCATGGATTTAAAGACTCAATATAGCAAATATGCCAGTTCTCAAATTAATATGCAATTTAATTAAACTCCTATAAAATATCACAGTGTTTTTCTCTATAGAGAAAATAATTATTTGGGTACAAAAAGAAATGATGCTTAAAATCAAAGATATTAGAGAAGACATAGATGAAATAATAGATGAGTTTAGAAAAGTTATGGAAACAAAAAATGCCCAACATAGGAAATAAATGGAATCAATGAAACAGATCCAAATAGAAATCCAAGGGAGTAAAACCTCCACTGAAAGTATATGCAGCAACTATTGGTGGGTTTTTGTTTGTTTGTTTGTTTGTTTGTTTTTGTCTTTGGTTTTTTGTTTTTTGTGTTTTTCTGTTGTTGAGAGGATTAATTGTCTGACCAAGTTTGCATGTCTGTATCTGGGTTCATATATATACACTTCAAAGGTATCAATGGGTAAAGCAACAACCACTGTTGAGTCCATGTCACCTTGTCTGTAGATCAGTTTTGATTGTACTATTTTTGATGCTAATTTGTGTCTGTTTGTTAATATGTTTTTGTGCTTTTATTTTTTAAAAAATGAAAAGAAGAAAGTATATGCAACAGACTGAATGGAGAGGATAGAATTTCAGATTTTGAAGACAGAATTTCAGCTAGTGATTATGAAAAGAAAGATAGCTTTAAAATAGCAAGAGACCATGAAAAAAATCAATTGAACAGCTACAAGATAATGCAAAGAAATTTATTTGGATCAATGGGAAAGCTGGAGACAGCACAAATGCCATTAAAAAACTCTTCACAGAAATAATGGTAGAAAACTTCCCAAACATGGATAAAGAATTTGACACCCAAATAAATGAAGCATGCAGAGCTCCAAAGAGTCATAACCAAAATAAAACTATAGCAAGGCATATAATAATCAAGGTTTCAGAAATTCAGCACAAGAACAGAATATTAGAAGCCATTAGAGAAAAGAAGCAAGTCACCTATGAAGAAAACCCCATCAGAATCATGGCAGACTTCTCAACACAAACCCTCAAATCAAGAAGAACTTGGAGTGAAGTATTTCAAGTCCTGAGAGGGAACAACTTCCAACCCAGATCAATATACCCTGAAAAACTATCTTTCAAAATTAATGGAGGTATAAGATACTTCCATGACAAAGAATAACTGAAGAAATTCTGACCACCAAACCAACCCTACAAACCGTACTGAAAGATATTTTAGACAGAGACAAAAAAACGACCACAATTCTAAGAACAACAGCAAAAAGAACTCACCAAGTGAGTAAGCAATTAAACAGAGGGAAAAAGCAGGGAATCAACAGCAGGAAAATCTCATGACAAAGATAAGCCAATACATATCATTTATAGCTATCAATGTAAATGATCTCAATTCACCAATCAAAAGAAATACACTGGCAGATTGGATCAAGAAACAAGATCTAACAATATGCTGTATACAAGAAACATATTTAATGCAAAAAGAAATTCATAGTGTGAAAGTCAAAGGGTGGACAACAATTTTCCATGTGACAGGAACCCAGAAAAAAGCAAGGTTAGCTATTTTATTTGCAGACAATGTGAACTTCAAACCAAGAATGATCAAAAGAGATAAAGAAAGTCACTACATACTTGCTAGGGGAAAACTTCAAGAGGAAGACATAACAATCATAAATATGTATGCACCAAATACAGGAGCACCCAGCTATATAATACAATTATTAATAGACATAAAAAATCAAATATGCATTAACACAATTGTAATGGGAGACCTTAATATACCAATGTCGCAAAGCGATAGATCAACTAGACAAAAAATTAGCAAAGAAATATTAGAACCGAACCAAACCTGTGAACAAATGGACTTAGTAGATGTTTTCAGAGTGTACCACACAACATCATTGGAATACACAGTCTTCTCAGTGCACATGTGATGTTCTCTAAAATAGACCATAGACTAGCCCACAGAACATGCTTAAGTAAATGCAAAGCAACTGAAATTGTCCCATGCATATTTTCTAACCATAGTGCAATGAAATTGGAAATTAATGGCAAAAGAAACTGGAAAAACTCCATGAACACATGGAAATTAAATAACACCCTCCTAAACAACCAATGAGTCACAGATGAAATTAAAGCAGAAATTAAACAATACTTACAACTAAATGAGAAAGCAGATACAACATACTGGAACTTATGAAGATGCAATAAAAACAGCCCTAAGAGGAAAATTTACAGCAGTGAATTCCCATATCAGGAAAATAGAATGAGCACAAGTAACCTAATGTTGCACCTCAAGCTTCTGGAAAAAGAAGAGCAAGACAAGCCCAAAGTCCAAGGGAGGAAGTTATAAAGATCAGAACAAAAATTACTACAAGACTAAGAAAACAATACAAACAATGAATTGAAGAGTTGGTTCTTTGAAAGATTAAATAAAACTGATAAATCTTTTGGCAACCTTATCAAAAGGAAAGAAAAGACTCAAATTCATGCACTGAAGAATGAAAAGGGTAAAATTACTGCAGATTATGTGGAAATTCAGCAGATCATCAATACATACTTTGAAAATCTTTACTCTCGTAGGGTGGAAAACACAGAAGAAATGGAGAGATTCCTAGTACATATGAATTACCAAAGCTGAGTCAAGAAGATATAAAAATTATGAATAACCTAATACCAGTTAATGAGATTGAAAATGTAACTAAAAACTTATCAACAAAGAAAAACCCAGGTCCTGATGGATTCACTGCTGAATTCTACAAGAAATTTAGAGAAGATTTAATGGCAATACTCCTCAAACTTTTCAATGAATTTGAAAGGGAAGCAATAGTCCCTAACTCATTCCTAGAGGCAAGTATTACCCTGATACCAAAATCAGAGAAAGACCCAACCAGAAAAGAGAACTACAGGTGAATCTCCCTAATGAACATAGATGCAAAAATACTCAATTAAATACTGGCAAACAGAATGCAGCAAATCATCAAGAAAATTATATGCCATGACCAAGTGGGATTCATCCTAGGAATGCAGAGGTGGTTCCACATATACAAATCAATAAATGTAATATACCACATCAACAAAGCCAAAACAAAAACCACGTTATTATCTCAGTAGATACTGAAAAAGCTTTTGACAAAGTCCAACACTCATTCCTGATAAAAACCCTACAGCATATTTGAATAGATAGTTTTTACCTCAACCTGAAAAGAGCCAACTATGCCATACCAACAGCTAACATTGCACTAAATGGACAAAAACTGAAAACTTTCACTCCAAAATAAGGAATAAGATCCCCACTCCTACTTAATATAGTCTTTGAAACATTATCCAGAGCAAGTAGACAAGAGAAAGAAATGAAAGGAATAAGGATAGGAAAGGAAGAAGTGAAATTATCGTTATTTGCAGATAACATGATACCTTACACAGAAGTCCCCCAAGACTCCACTAAATGGCTTCTAGATTTAATAAGCAAATTCAGTAGCATAGCTGGATATAAAGTCAACATTCAAAAAACCAGTAGCATTCATGTACACAAACAATAAACTCACTGGGAAATTAGGAAAACCACACTCTTCAAAATAGCACCCCCAAAATGAAATAGCTGGGAATCAGTCTAACAAAGGAAGTAAAAGATCTATACATCGAAAGCTACAGTACTCTGAAAAAGGGCATTGAAGAAGATATCAGAAGATGGACAGTTATCCCTTGCTCATAGATAGGACTAACCAACCTAATCAAAATGGCCATACTACCAAAATTGTACAGATTTAATGCAATCCAAATTAAAATACCATTAACATACTTCACAGAACTAGAGAAACATTCCTAACGTTCATTTGGAACCAGAAGAGAACTAGAGTAGCAAAAGCAATTCTGACCATCAAAGGCAAGGCAGGAGGCATCAAAATCTCTGACTTGAAATTAAACTACAAAGCTACTGTGATAGGCTGGGGATATAGCTCAGTGGAATAAGTGCTTGCCTGGCAAACACAAGGTCCTGAGTTCAATCCCCAGTACCGCAAAACAAAAACAAAAACAAAAACAAAAAAACCCAAAGCTACTATGATAAAATCCACTTGGTACTGGCCAAAAAAAAAAAAAAAGACCTGAGGACTACTGGTATGGATTAGAAGATGCAGAAACAACTCCAAGCACACTCAGTCACCTTATCTTGACAAAGAGGCCAAGCATGTTCTCTGGAAGAAAGATAGCCTCTTTAATAAATGGTTCTAGAAAAAACAGCTGTCTACACACCAAAAACTAAAACTAGACCCATGTCTATCACTAGGCACTAAACTAAATTCAAAATGGATCACATAACTAAATATTAAAACAGAAACAGTGAATCTGCTGGAAGAGAAAGTAGGTAGCAATCTTGAAGACACAGGTTTAGGCAGAGAATTCACGAACAAAACTCAAACTACACAGGAAATACTCCAAAGAACCAATAACTGGAATCTCATCTTCCTAAAAAGCTTTTGCACATCCCAAGAAATCACCAATAGAATGAAAAGACAATCCACAGAGTGAAAAAAAATTTTAGCCAACAATTCCTCAGACAAAGGACTTATATCTAGAGTATATAAAGAGTTGAAAAAAATCAGACCCTTCAAATACAAAGACCTGATCCAAAAATGGGCATCTGAGATGAAGACACAATTCTCAGATAAAGAAATACAAATGGCAAATAAGTATGTGAAAAAATGTTCAACATAACTTGTCATTCAGGAGATGCAAATTAAAACAACACTGAGATTCCATCTCACTCCAGAAAGAATGGCTGCCATCAAGAAACCAACCAATAACAAATGCTGGAGAGGCTGTGGGGAAAAAAGTACCCTTCTCCACTGTTGGTGGGAGTGTAGACTGGTACAACCATTGTGGAAATCAGTATAGAGATTCCTCAAAAAAACTAGGATTAGAGGTCCCATTGGACCCAGCTATTCTCCTTCTGGGCAATTTCTCAGAAGAATTAAAAACATACCACAGTGATATATGTGCACCCATGTTTATAGCAGAACAATTTGTCACAGTTAAATCTTGGAAACAAGCAAAATGCCCATCAATTGAGGAATGGATAAAAAAGATGTGGTATTTTTATGCAATGGAGTACTACTCAGCTATAAAGAAGGACAAACTTGAGACTTTTATAGGGAAATGAATGCAACTTGAGACCATACTCATAAGTGAAATAAATCAGTCATGCATGTGTAACATCGTGTTGTCTCCCTAGTGTAAGAAGCTGACAGAGTAAATAAGAGCCAAAACGTACAATAGACACTGGGAAGTGGGAAGGAGTGTTCAAAGGGAAAGAGAAACTGGGATGACGGAAAGGAGAAAAAGAGGAAGGGAAAAGGAAAAGTAAATATATAGATGTAGATATAGATATATAGATATAGATATAGCTAAGATAGCTGTACTACTCATTTCTATTAGTCCATTGAAAAGGAAGGTTTGTGCTTATATCACTTCATGAATTTTTCATGCCTAAATCTTGTAATCTGAGCAAGTACTTTGAAGATGACAATAAGCAATGTGCTAACCATTGTTACCCTCCTACTATCTTGTTTTGAAATTTTGTATCATTTTTCAGTGGTTTTTCTCTTTCAGACAATAAAAAAGAATCCTATAGAAGTGATGGTGTGCCCACCTAAGCAGATCCCATCGGAGGGAATGTTCCACATAATGGTGTCACATGCTCTCACTGATGAGGTTGAAGAAGGTGGTGTCTTCAAGGTTTCACCACTATAGCTTCTATTTCGCCCTTTGTAAATAACAAGTATCTTATGGAATATGTGCAAATATACTATGTATCATCCTACTTTGACCACTTTAATGTCCTTTGAAGGTTCTTGCCTGCAACTACTGTTATAATTTTGGCTAATCATGATTTTTTATTTCCTTCATTCTTTCTATATTTAATAATTGTAGAGAAGAATTATGTTTCTTCCTTATTTATGTGTTTATATCAGTATTAACTGATGGACATTTATTTTAATCTCTGGCTTACAACCCAATACTGTTGTCATTGTGCTGTTGAAATTGTCTCACTCAGAGTTGTTGAAAGGTATTCCCAATCAACCCCTACGCCCTTCCTATCTTTTGTCCAATGTGTGTGTATTTTATGAGCACATGTGTGTAGTGCATAATGTTTATATTCCTTTGTGGAGCTGGTACACGTACATGATACATCTTAATACCTTTTCCCACCCCCTTGCCCTCTCCTCCTCCCTCCACCTACTGATCCATTTGAGAAAGAGCTCTCTCCCTATTTCCTATTATCATTTCTTTTGCTCTTCATTTACAGTTTGGGTTTCTCATATCCTGTAGGGAAATCATGCAAAATTTAAGCTTGTGTGTCTGATGTAT
Organism: Dinomys branickii; assembly: GCA_004027595.1. NCBI lineage: Eukaryota > Metazoa > Chordata > Mammalia > Rodentia > Dinomyidae > Dinomys > Dinomys branickii. Next base: position 152,452 of record PVLD010002384.1, on the reverse strand, counting down.
TTTACTGAATATTATCATCTCAGAGTACATCCTGTCCTGTCACATTTTGAGCATTGGCTTATATTGGCATCATAAGCTGTTTCGGGATCATTTTGTATTTTCTCTGCCTTAGGAGAGTAAACCATGTTGGGTTCCTGGTTCCTTGCCCTGGAGAACGGCCTTCAGAGACAGAGCTCTGGGGGGTAAGAGTGCTTATTGCTATCAGGGTGTCATTGCTTCTAGGCCATTTCTGACCACTACATCACCTCAGATATGTGTGCATATATGCATATTAAAACATACATACCCCCATTCCTGGAAAATAAGACCTAGTTAGAAAATAATCAGCCTTGAAAACTAGAGATAAAAAATGTCAACCCCAGCTAGTGTACCCTGTAATGTTCAGATCCATGGGTGTTTATTCTTTCTCAGAATGGCTTTACACCAAGCCTCAGCCTAACCTTAGTTGGATCTGCTTCTCTTTCTCCATGGTGTCTCTCCACCTGTCCACCCACAGTCTGACAGCAGGGCATGGGTGTGGTGGGAGAATGGGAAATCCTATGTTGCAATTTGGTGAGTTTTCTCATTGTACACGTGTTCTGAAATTGTAGGCTTTGACTTCACGCTATTTGGAGAATGCGTTTTAGTAGATTCAGCTCACCTTTTTCCTTTCTGTTTGCTTGTTTTGCATTGTGTTAGGAGAAAATATCGTGAGGCAGCTATTGAAGGGATCACATCACAGTAATAAACACAACCAATCCATTTCTATGTTACGGAGTTAAGGATATGGTTAGATTTCAGTACAGCTTTTTCCTAGTTGCTTCTCTAAAACATTTTATTGAGATATAACTTCCATCACCTGAAATTCAGTTTTTAAATGTTTAGTAGTTTTTAGTATATTCATCACTACTTAATTCCAGGGTTTACCCCTCACCCCGAAAGGAAGCCCTCTATCATCCTGACCTCCTCCTGCTACTATTCCGTCATAGACGACTGCTGATCTACTTTTTGTCTCTATGTGTTTACCTATTCTGAACATTTCATGTAAATGGGATCATACACATGTGGCTTTTGTGTCTAGATTCTTTCACTTGGCAGAATGTCTTCTCAGTTCATGCAGTAGTAGCATAAAATAATACTTCATTCCTTTTGATGGGCCCATAATATTCCTTGCCTATATATGCACTTTGTTTAGTCAGTCGTCATTGATGGAAATTTAGGTTACTTTCAAATTTTAGCTACTATAAATAATATTGATATGAGTACATACAACTTACTTATCATATTATGTTCCCAGTGCTCTTGAGGCACTGGGAGAAGTCATGCGGTTACAATCATACTTAACTTTTTAAGGAGTTGCCAAGCTATTTTTGCTTAGTAGCTTTACAAGATCATATTCCCACCAGCAATGTAGGAAGGTTCCAGTTTCTCCATATCATTACCAGTACTCGTTACTGTCCTTTATAAAAATTATTATAGCCCTACTAGTGAATATAAAGACTTAACTCATTATGATTATGATTTCGCTTTCCTAATGACTAGTGAGGGCTAACTTTTTATGTATTTATTGCTCACTTGTATGTGCTCTTTTTTTTGTTACTGGGAATTGAACTCAGGACCTTGCACTTGCCAGGCAGGCACTGTACCACTGAGCTATATCCCTGGCCCCTTGTATATACTCTTTAGAGAAATGTCTATTCAAATTCTTTTCCCATTTTCAAAATTAGACTATCTGCCTTTACACTGTTAAATTATGAGTATTTTTATATATTCTGGAAAATAGACCCTTCATAGCTATATCATTTGTAGATATTCTCTCCTGTGGGATTTTTGCTAACTTTCTTTCAGTGTCTTTCAAAGCCCAAAAAGGATTTTAATTTTGTGGTCCAATTTACCTATTTATCTACTTTTTTCATGAGTTGCTGGTGCTTTGGGCATCATATGTAACGTATCTGTCTAATGTAAAATCATGTAGATATCCATTTCTGTTATGGTTGATACATTTTGTCAACTTGGGGAGTCTAGAGGTTTGGCCGAGTGACTCCGCAGGAAGCTGGGGTGCTTACTTTGTACACATCCTGAGCCTGTGGAAGAGGAGAGCATGGAGATTGTGTGAGAGGTTCACGACCCCTGGGTGGGGGTAGGCTATTTACAATGTAAGGGAGGGAAAGAGGCTGCTTGCAGCCATTCCTCCCTTTGGCTGGTTGGTTTTGCTGTGCTCTGATGCCCTGAACAGTTTGCCCTCTGCCATGTGCCACTCTGCCTCAGAACCAACCAAATATGGACTGAAACCTCCACAAACTGTAAGCTAAATAAACCTTTCCTTCCTTCATTTTGGGTGTTCAGTATTTTGTCTCAGCAACGAGAGAAATGTAACTAAGACACTCTGTGTATAATGTTTTAAGATTTTCAGTTTTTATAAATTTGATTATTGCTCTCTTGATAGTTTAGCTACATAATAAGTACAAATTGGGTAGACTGATTCCTCTCCCTTCATCTTTCCAAATTGCTTTAGCTGTTCTAGTTCCTTTGCCTTTTTAAGTAAGTTTTAGAACAATCTTGTCAATCTCTACTATGAAAAACGTTGTGATATTTTATAAGGGTTTAATTAAATTACCTATTAATTTGAGAACTGACGTATTTGCTATATTGAGTCTTTAAATCCATGAATATACAGTTGTCTCTCCATAGATCTTTAATTTCTTTCATCAATGTTTGTAGCTTTCAGCATGTAAGTCCTGAGCAAGGCTTATTAGATTTATAGCTAGATAGTTGCATTTTGTGCATTGAGAATTTATAAATGGTATTGTAGTGTTATGTTAAATTTTGATATTAATATATTTATGACAATAAATACAATTGATTTTTGTATTTATATATTGTTACAAAAATGTCCTTCCAAGCATGGTGTCAGATGCCTGTAATGACAGCACACCGGAGGCTCAGGCAGGAGGATTGCCATGAGTTTGGGGCCAGCCTGGCCTATATAGTGAGTTCAAGGCCAGCCTGAACTACATAGCAAGACCCTTTTCAAAAAATCAAAATAAATAAATAAATATAATGAAAAAATGAAACAGGCCCTGAATCTGGAGAGTGTAAGAACTGCTATTCCAGATGCTAGGTGGGCAGGAAGTGGTTCTTGCACCTTTTGTGTATCTACTGCCAGGCGCGCTGTAAGATCTCAGTGAATGTTAATTGGTTATAAAGACATGTGGGTGGGAGCAAATATTCAAAGTGAAAGTAATTTTTTAAAAGACAAACATCTTCTTATCATCTGAAATGTTTTGTTTTCTTTGCCAGATACATCTCACGCATGGGTGACATTGACAATGAGTGCAGGCCAATGTTTTATTGAACCCTGGGGTGTTTCTGGGCTGTCAATACAGGGCACTCCTCGGGAAAGTTTAAACGCTGGAAGTTTGCTGGAAATGTTAATTGACAAGAAGCCATACCATTGAATGAGAGAGCTTTAATTAGGAGGGAAAAACAGTACTCTGTAAAATGCCCAGGATGAAAGAGAAACAGTTACATTAAAGAACCATTTGGCACAAACTATTTGATTTTAATTATGTGAAAGATAATTGGTCCCAACTGGTCTGTGAAAGATTTGGAAACAAACCTCCAGGGAAAAGCAAATAATGACTCAAGGACTGCTAAAGACAATAAGATGCATTTCAATCTAATTTATTCCTTAAGGCACGTTCTCTGCAAACTAGGAAAGTATTTTAATTAATATTGCTAAACCTGCTTCAGAGTATTATGGAAGAAGTTGTAAATATATCCGATGTTTCAAACTGACCTCCAATGTCTACAGTCCCTTTAGAGAGCTGCAGGTTTTCTCTAAGGAGAAAACTGGCCCCAGCTTGCAAAGTGGACAGAATTGAAGTCTTTAGAGTCTGATACATCTAGACCTTCCCCCGCTTGCTTAGAAGCATTACTCCATCCACATCTCCCCTCCACAGCAGGTGTCTGTGAGGAAGAGGCGGGGCGGCGCGAAGGCGTCTCCAGCAGGAGTTCCCAGAAGTGAGCTTCCCACAGTGACCAAGCGCAGCGCTCCTGCCTCTCTTCTTGCATTAAAATGACCTTATTTCCTCAAGTAATATATGGCTTGTGTATGGGTGGTGACTAATTCTAGTCTAAGGTTAGGACAGTTAAAACATAGCTGCTTTAAAAAAACAGATGGTTTTTGTTTTGTTTTTTGTCCTGACGTATTAATCCAGATACATCTATGATGGTGATGGCGAGAAGAGAGGAATGTATGTGTAGCTCTGAGCTTCCTAGGTGTTACCAAGAGGTATTTTGTAGAAAAATTTATAAGGAAAACGTGAAAAAGGACTCACATGGTATGAACAGGTAAACGATGTTAAATGACTTGGAAGAGAAAGGGTAGTGTGGACATTGTTTTATGGCAGATTTCAAAGTGATTACTTAGTATAGTTGAAGTTTAAGACGCATTGAGGTGCTGGGCATGGTGGCGCACACCTGTAATCTCTCGGGAGGCTGAGGCAGAAGGATTTCCATGAGTTTGAGGCCAGCCTGGGCTATGTGAATGAGTTCAATGTCAGCCTGTGCTGCATAGGGAGGCCCTGTCTTAAAAAAAAAAAGGCCCCAAGGTAGGAGTTTTAAACTGTGAGGCCTTTCATGGGTGATCTTCACCTCCCCACCCGTATTTCCCTTTAGTACCCTAGTCTAGACCCACAATGAATCACTTGTTGCTCATAAGGTTCCCAACCTAATTTCGCATACACCCATCTAGCCTGAAGGGTCCTAGGCACTTCCATGATCTTCTGTGAAGAAAATGTTCTGTTGTATGTGGCTTGATATACTTCTTTGGTTGAAGCTTTAACATCTTTTTGTACAAGGGTTGAGGGTAGGGACTGCATTTGTGCGGCTCACTGTATCTGCAGAGCTTAGCACTGTTCAACGTACAACAGATACCCAGTAAATAGTTATTCAATGAAAGAAAAACAAGAAGGCCCAAACCACTGGATTGGGATGGCCAGATGGTGAGTGGGGGATGGCAGGTCACCAGACAGACCAAACAAGAGCAAAGGCTGAGGTTTATAGAAAGTCTGTTTTAGGGAAAATGTACAGAGCTGAGAAAGGGGAAGGGCTGGAGTAGTTATCAGAGCTGATGAACCGGGCAGAAACTGAAAAGACTGGGTTGGATGGGGATGGAGCCAGGAACTGGGCAGGAAAGCCTGGCGTGGCGGTAGCCGTGAGAATGACCAGAGGCGATGCACTGGAGGGACAGTGCTGGGTAGAATCTATTGTTCTTGACAAAAGACAGAAAATCATAGATGCCTTTGAAGTCTGGAGGCCTGGAAAATCACCACATGGGTGACGGCAGCAGGAATAGTGGTCACAGAAGCAGAGGACACAGGAACCAGGCAGATCACTAAGTCAGCAGAGAACTGCAGAGTAAAAAACAACGCAGCAGTGTCAAGAACATCCAGACAATTATATTTTAAACAATCCCATCTCTGAGGACGTACTAGATAAAGTTCAAATATGTTGGAGCCTTAAGTTCAGTTTATTCCTGAATCTCTTGGCCCTCACCCACCAGAGGCGGAGGTAGGCCTGGCCTCATGAGGAGCTCGAGTTCAGCTGGGGGCAGTTGTTTCTGCCTTGATTGAACCCAAGGTGATGAGCAGGAAGCCAGTACGAACTATGAGGACAGAGAAACACCGCAAGGGACTCTTTCTACTGAGCTTTGCTGCATCAGTTCATGAGCCTGCTTCGATGAGCTGCACAACTGGACTCTCTCCTGTCTCAGGGCTATAAACAAGTCATTTCATCGGCCTGCTCTGTTCTTCCCGCATTCTCGTCACTACCAAGTTCTACTCAGCTTTCAGGTTTCAGTTTAAAAGGCATTTCCTTAGCAATCCCACAAAAAGTATGAAGCATTGTATGTGATGACAAATGAAGTCAAGATTTCCAGGAATCGTGTCTTGCAAACAACAGTTATTAATAATGAGTTGACACTGACCAGGCATAACCATAAATGATAATAAAAAGAACAACTGTTTCTCTCTCCTGGAGGTTCTTGAGACATGAATATGAGGTCTGACATAGGAGACAGTTGGGGAAAGGCTGATTTTATTTGTCTAGTCTCTTTTCTGACTTTTGTCTTTTGTTTTCATATTGCCTCCTACGGCTTTCTCTGATCCCATTTTTCCTCTGTTTTTATCTATTTGTTTCTTTCCCTTTGTCTTTTTTATTTTTTAATTTTTTTACTTTTTTAGTTTTTTAAAAGTATAAAAGAAAAACCAACAAAAAACAACAAAAAAAAGAAAATATTAACAAAAAGAAACAAAGTAGCACAAGAACAGAACAATCAAAACTGAATTATAGACGAAGTGATGGAATCAACAATCCTTTTGTCTTAGTGATATTAAGCATGCCACTAAAATTCTAGCATTTACTGAAATCAAACTTCATTCTTTTTCTTTGTTTCCTGATAATCAGATTTGAACAGCCCATAGAAGAGTCTTGTTTGTTTTTTTTCTTGGTGGTACTGGGGATCAAACTCAGGACCCTGCGCTTGCTAGGCAGGCGCTTATTCCACTGAGCCATATCCCCAGCCCCAAAGAGTCTTGTTTTTCTCATAACTCATACTCAGCCAACTTCTGAGGTCTATAGGTTGATTCTCTTCTACAGGAAAGAGGTAATCTAGGCTCACAGCCAGAGCTTACAGGAGGCAACTCAAATTATAGCCACTAATAGGTTATAGAGAGTATTTATCTCCTATTCCCACATATAGACAGGCAAGCATCTTTTGCAGGCACTAAATGCAACAAGTGACAAGTGTACAGGTCTTTAAATATATTCATCTTTCCTTTGTCAGACAGCCTTGCTTCTCTTTATCTTATCCTCTTCCTCTCTTGACACTACCCCCACCTCCACAACAGGGTAAAACTACTCTCCTTAAGGCAAAATCATTGCCTACTGCTCATTGGTATGTGTTGGATTTTGTTATGTAACTATAGAATTTGACCCTACGGTCAAAAGTATAAGGTTAGTAGTTACCACAGCTTGTGAGTAGCTCAACTGTACTTGATGCTATCGCTGTTACTAGCCGAACTGCTTTAGCTAGGATGCTATATATGTCATAATCAGTTTTTCTTCCTTACATAACACTGATTGTATTGGGTCATAATGATTACCATAGTCTAGTACCAAAGGACTGGGTGCTGAACCAAATAGCAACTTTTCATCCTCAACAAATAGGGAAGTTAGGTTCTTGGGATAGGGAATAAGAAGCACCTATATATAGAAGACATCCCTGAAGAACAGACATCCTCTAGGGTAGCTTCGATACTAGCAACAAAGCTACCTACCAGAAGAAACTGGCAAGCAGCAACCAAGGAAACAAAATAAGAGAAAAATTAGAAAACAGAAAATGACAAGACACAGAAGCAAAAGGCAACCCCAGGCTCCCAGCCCACCCAGGAAAAGCCCAGAGCACAATGAGATAGAGGAAACCAGAAGTCAAGCACTGGAACTTTCTGAAATGATAGCAGCAGAAGTGAAAGAAGAAATACAAAAGGCTATAGAAAAAATAATCTCACTGGGTGTGGTGGTGTATGCATGTAACCCCAGCACTCAGGAGGCTGAAGGAGGAGGATTGGTGCAAGTTTGAGGCCACCCTGGGCTACAAAGTGAGCTCAAGGCCAGCCTGAACCTCATAGCAAGACCTTGTCTCAAAAAGATAAAAAGGAAAAGAAAAGAAAGAATACTCTCTCAGGTCAAAAGAAATTATAATCAAAATGAAAGATATTAGAACAGACACAGATTTAAAAAATAGAAGATCTTAAGGAAATTATGGAAACTATAAATGCCCAACATTTATGGAAAGAAATGGAATCCATGAAACATATGCAAACAGAAATCCAAGGGATTAAAACCTCCACTGAAAGTATATGCAACATATTAAATGAAGGTGAGGATAGAATATCAGATCTATAAGATAGATTTGCAGCTAACAACCATGAAAAGAAAGATATCTTAAAAATAGCAAGAGACCGTGAGGGCTGAGGATATAGCTCAGTGGCACAAGTGCCTGCCTGACAGACCAAGGTCCTGAATTTGATTACTAGTACAAAAAATAAAAAAAAACATGAAAAGTTGTCATGGTTACTGTTATGATTGATACATTGTGTCAACTTGGGGAGTCTAGAGGTTTGGCTGAGTGATTCAGCAGGAAGCCAGGGTGCTTACTTTGTATATACATCCTGAGCCAGTGGAAGAGGAGGGCATGGACCTTGTGTGAGTACTACACGCCCCCTGGATGGGGTTAAGCTGTTTAAAATGTAGGGGAAGGAAAGAGGCTGCTTTGCAGCCATTCCTCCCTTTTGCTGGTTGTTTTTGCTGTGCTCTGCTGCCCTGAAGTTTGCCCTCTGCCATGTGCCACTCTGTCTCAGAACCAGCCAAGTATGGACTGAAACCTCCACAAACTGTAAGCTAAATAAACCTTTCCTTCTTTCACTTTGGGCGTTGGGTATTTTGTCTCAGCAATGAGAGAAAAGTAACCAAGACAGTTACCTTTCCCTCACTGCTGGATCAAAATACCCAATGTCCAAAATTAAGGAAGGAAAGGTTTATTTAGCTCATAGTTTGTGGAGGTTTCAGTCCATAAATCAGCTGGCTCCCAGGCAGGGTGGAATGGCACAGGGGCAACAGTTCAAGGTGGTGGAAGACAGCAAAAGCAAAAGGGAGGAGCAGAGAAGACCCTTTCTGTCCCTTATATTATATGTAGGCACTGACACCCATAATCCCAGCATTGGACCATGAATCAATCACAAACTCTAGAAGGCAGCCCCCATGACAGCATAAGGCTTTGTGGGGGGATGTGTAGACCAAAACCATAGAAAATTCAATCAAACACCCCCAAGATGAAGCAAAGAAAAACAAAATGAAGATTGATTTGGGTCAGTGAGAAAGCTGGAGATGGTGCAAACGCCATAGAAACCTCTTCACAGAAACAATGGCAGAAAACTTCCCAAACATAGATAAAGAATTTGACATACAAATAAACAACATATAGAACTCCAAACAGCTAAGACTAAAGTAAATCTACACCAAGGGATACAATCATCAAGATTCCAGAATTTCAACACAAAAACAGATTATTAAAAGCAGTTAGAGAAAAGAAACAAAACATCTATAAAGGAAAGCCCATCAGTATCACAGCAGACTTCACAACACAAACCAAATCGAGGAGCATTTGGAGTGAGGTATTTCGAGCCCTAAAAGAAAAAAAATCTCCTACCTAGATTGATGTACCCTGCAAAACTATCTTTCAAAATTGACAGAGAAGTCTTCTATGACAAAGAACTCCTGAGGAAATTCACAACCACCAAATCAGCTTTTGAGAATGCTCTGAAGGATATATTGGAAAAAGAAAATGAAAACCACAATCATAAGAACAGCAGTAGAAAGAAACAACTAGGTAGTGCAAGCAATTAAATAGAGGGGAAAGACAAAGAACCAACAACAAGAAAACAATATGAGAAAGATAGGCCAATACATATCCGTGACAACCATCAATGGAAATGGCCTCAGTTCCCCAATCAATCAAAAGAAACAGACTCACAGAATGGATCAAGAAGCAAGATCCAACAATATGCTGCATTCAAGAAACACATTTAACTCAAAAAGAAATTCATAGACTGAAGATCAAAAGATGGAAAACTATACTCCATGCCACAAGAACCCAGAAAAAAGCAGGGGTAGCTATTCTATTCACAGACAATGAGAACTTCAAGCCAAGACTGATCAAAAGAGACAAAGAAGTGCACTACATTCTTTTTTCTTGTACCAGGAATTGAACTCAGGACCTTGCACTTGCCAGGCAGGCACTTGTGCCTTGGCCCTGCACTACATTCTTGTTAAGTGAATACTCCAAGAAGAAGAGATAACAATCATAAATATATATGCACCAAACACCAATGCATGCAACACACAAAACAAATATTAACAGACATGAAAAATCAAACAAGCACTAATACAATTGCAATGGGGAAAAGCTTTATTCAATCTTCAGCACTTGTTATACTTTGAAGAACTAATGTGTCTTGAACTTTAGTGTTCACATCTAAACTCATCTGGAAAAGCCTTCATGAAACTAAAAACTATGAAAAATCTTCAATTTTCATTTCTACTGTATGAGGAAGACCCAAATAGAGGGACTATGAGAAAGAGCAATTCTTCATATCTTATCCAATTAAGAATTCTCATACAGGAAGAAAAATTTATGGTTGTAAGGTTGAAGAGAAAGCTTTTTTTGTTCCAACATTGTTATTTTTCATATCTAAAAATCATGAAAATTAACTGAAGGTAATATTTTTGTTGTTGTTGTTTTTTGATACTGAGAATTGAACTCAGGACCTTGTGCTTGCCAGGCAGGTGTTCATACCACTGAGCTATATCTCTGGCCCCACTAACTAAAGGTAATAGATATAGCCTTAAAATCTTTCACATGCCTTGATAGCATATAATAGCTCACATGTGAGAAAAACTCTAAGTAAGAGGTAGAGTTTTTTCTTTTGTTTTTGAGATGGGCTCTTGCTATGTTGCCTAGGCTGGCCTTGAACTCCTGGACTATAAGAAAATCCTTACTTTTTCCTCTTACTATTTACAAACTCATCATCTGAGAACTCACAATAGACCAGACATAATGATATACACCTGTAATCTCAACTACTAAGGAGGCTAAGGCAAGTTCAAGCTAGTCTGAAAAATTTAGTGAGACCTTGACTCAAAAAATTTTTTAAAGTGGGACCGAGGAGGTAGCCCAGTGGTAGAATGCTTGGGTAGAGTGTGCAAAGCTCTCAATTTAACTTCTAGTATTATAAAAAAACAAAAGATCACTTCAGGGGAGATGCCCAATATATGTAAAAAAAAATCTTCAGAATTTCAGACAGCCTTCAGAAATTTCTGGCAAAGTTATGTGTAAGAAGCCTCAGAAAACTAAGACATGTTAAAAATCCTTCAGTTATTCCAGAGTCACAAGAGGTGGTAAAGAGAAATCTCATGTCAGTCAAATATGTGGGAAAACTGTAGTTCTGCCTCATGATTTAAACTTTGGTAATCTGAGCTAGGCTTGTGGGTACATACCAGTAATCCCAGCACTTTGGAGGCTGAGGTAGGAGGCTCATGAGCAAGTGAAGCTTGGACTATCTAACATGACCCCGTCTCAAAAACTAAAAGGAGTAAACAAATGAACACATACACAAAAATGTGAATGTTAAGAGCATGGACATGACCCACATGTACATTTCTACTTTCATCTTTTAATATAAATGGTAATATAGTGGAGAAAAGTTTTCATTGTGAAGAATGAAGGAAGTGAATCCATTGTACAAATCTTACTGTACCTGAGGAAACCCCCCTGCTAAGAAGTTATATGCAATGCAAAAATGTGGAAATGATTTTAGTCATTGTATCAGTCAGTGCTCACTAGAGAAACAGATTTAATATAAGATATATAAATATATAAGGAATTAGAAGGTAGGCAGGCTTACAGTGGCCACCTGCATAGTCAGGTATGGAAAAATGTAAAAGGGCTGAGCACTCTAGAGATGAAGGATCCAATCAAAGGCCAAAGGCCTGTTGCTCTCTGTAGAGTTCTGTGTGGATCTGAATCAGGAGGCTGAGGGGTCTGCAATGGAAGCCAGGAGACGGACAGCCAAGGGAAAGGCAAAGACTGGGCTCCTCCAAAGAAACAGCAAGGACACTTCTTTCTTTCCCCTTTTTATTCCATCCAGGCTACAAGCCTATTGGCTGGTGTCACTCACACCCAGGGTGTGTCTTCTGTCTTTAGTGATGGCTGGCGTCACTCACACCCAGCGTATCTTCTGTCTTTAGTGAATCCATTCAGCCACACCCAGACCATATTCTTTTTTTTTTTTTTAAGACGAACCCAGAATAACACAGACACAATCAGAAAATACCAAATTATAGAGAAAATAGTAGGGAATTGGCACTGGATGCTGTATAACATAATGTTATCTTCATATTTGTTATAACAAAATCAATAAAGGAAATACCGAATTATAGAGGAGACAGCAGGGAACCATCACTGGATGCTGCATTACATAGTGTTGTCTTTGCATTTGTTAACACAAAAACAATAAAGGAAACACCAAATTACAGAGAAAATAGTAGGGGGCCATCACTGGATATTGCATTACATAATGTCATCCTCACTCCTGTCACTCAGTTATGTAGATGATGGCTCGTTCAATTACTCAATTTTCTCCACTTCACCTCTGTTGTTCTACCACCCTGTCAGTGGTCTTCCCATTGGTAATAACTGCACTTTTGGTTTATCTACTCCCTCATGCTCTTACTTTGGGAAGAGACTTGGCTGCTTCTAAATGTGCTGTATAATATGTGGGTGTACACAAATTACAGGAGGTGGAGAAGCACCCTTTGGCAAGCCCTCGCAGCTGTTGGGTGTCAGGTCGGGTAGGCGGGGTTAGACAGCGAACTGCCAGGCTCTATCAGCATGTCCGCGTCTATAGGCTCAGGCGAGTCTTCAGGGCTGTCCCGGGGGCCAGGTGGAGCGCCTGGTATGCCCCGGAGTCAGGAAGGAGCACCTGGCACAGCCCGGGGGCCAGGCAGAGCTCCAGGGACAAGGCAGAGCACCTGACATGCCATGGGGGCTGGGTGGAGTAACATTTATTTGGTTATTTGTTTCTTTCTAATGAATTGACCATTACCTTTCTAAAGTTCTGAAAAGGCCAACAGACCATAGAAAGATACCACTTTAGGCTCCTGCTTGAAATCCACAGCTTCAGAAAACTACTGGCCTTGATTCAGGGCCATCATATTCTTAAATGAAATAAATCAGACACACGTGTAAATATTGCATAGTATCTCTGGTGGGAGAAACTGAAAGTATAAATAAGAACCAAAATGTAGAATAGAAACTGTGAAAAAGAAGGTAATTGTTCAAATGGAAAGAGAAACTAGGCAGGGGGGGGAGTGGGGAGGAGGGAAGGGAATTAAAAAAAAAGGATAAAGTGGAAACAAGGCTTTGCAAATGAGAGGAAGAGAGATTGAAGGGAGGGAGGGGAGTGGAGAAAAAAGAAGACAGGTACAAATTCCCCATGATGAACGTGATCATTATATAAATCTAAATTGTACCAATAAATTTAATTTTTAAAATCCATTTGGCCACACCTAGAACTATACTAATCCAATCAGTTGAGCATTTCTTACTCAAACTGTCACAATCCACCCCGTCAGCTTGACAACCAGGTGCATTTCCGTAAACCATACTTAGTCTCTAGATACGAAGTTTATAATTATGCCTAACATGGTACAACTCTCCTGGTACAAATGAAAGCACACTAATTTCCTCCCAGAAAAGAAGGCAAGTTTTTTTTGGGTGATGCTTACTCCTAACATTTCATAACTTGAACACTATAGCACAGATTTAGTAATACTTCACACCCAATACTAAGTCTATCAACATTATATTACATAGAAAGCATATTAGGTGAGAACTATTACAAATACAATCCTTGTTTCTACAACTGGTCACAGGATCAGAGCTGGCATTTATAATTACCGACTTTTACTACCCATTCTGTATTCCCTTGGCTTTCAGTGAGCACCTCAGTGGGTCTTTGCTCTTTCCCTGGTGGGGTGACCCATATCTTTATTTCTGAAGGTTTTGGACCGTTTGTCATCCTGCCTGGATTGTGTTGTTGTAGTTTCTCCATTGACCTCAATAAAAGCGTGGTAGTCTAGGAGGGGCCCTAAGGGGTCTCCTGCACTCCAAGTATATACTTCCTTCCCTCCACTGTGCAGCAATAATCCAGTTTCCCCCTTGATAGTCTGCATCAGTTATCTCTTCCAATGCAGTAACTCCTTTTTTAGCTTGTTTGCTAGAGGCATGAGGAGAACAAAATGACCAGGGGAAAGTCTTAAGTTTCCAGTTCAATGGAATCATGGTGGTTCCTGGTACAAGCCTTTCCCCTTCTGGAATTAAGACTTCTGGGACAGTAGACCATAAGGTTATGGGAACAGGAAGAAAAAATTTTGCTAGCAGATGACTAGGGGTAATAGTGAGTGTTACCATTTCCACGTCTACACCTTGATTTCTGGACCCATGAATCCTGGCTATGGAAGACACATTACCATATTGTAGATGCTAATTCAAAGCATATACAGACTTTTGAAGAATCTTGCCCCAGGCCTGCAAGCTAATACCACCTAACTGGCACTATAACTGCATCTTCAAAAGACCGTTCCACCTTTCTCTTAATCCAGCAGCTCTGGATGGTGAGGAACATGGTAAGACCAGTAAATTCCATGAGCATCAGCCCATTGCCTCACTTCTTTGGCTGTAAAATATATTCCTTGGTCAGAGGCAATGCTGTGTACAATACCGTGATGGTGGATAAGGCATTCTGTGAGTCTATTTTTTGGTACCGGGAATCAAACTCAGGACCTTGCACTTGCCAGGTCAGCGCTTGTGCTGCTGAACTATACCCTTGGCCCTCTATGAGTCCACGGATGCTAGTTTTGGCAGAAGCATTACATAGAGGAAAGGCAAATCCATACCCACAATAAGCGTCTAGGCCATAAGGATAAAGCACTTCCCTTTCCATGATGTAAGTGTTCCAATATAATCAACTTCTCACTGGGTTGCAGGCTGATCACCCCAGGGAATGGTTCTATCTGGGGCTCAATGTTGGTCTCTTCTGTTGGCATACTGAGAATTCAGCAGTAGCTGTAGCAGATCACAGGTCAGCCGTGGTGAGTGGGAATATCTGTGCTCCTGAAACTGTGCATAACCTCCATCCTTGCAACCATGGCCACTCCATTCATGAACCCATTGGGCAATGACGGTGGTGGCTGAAGAAATAGTATGACTATTATCTGTAGAATGAGTCATCTTATCCATTTGACTATTAAGGTTTTCTTCTGCTGAGGCCACATTTTGCTGAACATTCACATGAGATACAAATATCTTTATACCCCTTGTCCATATGGAGGTGTCTATCCACATACCTCTTCTCCAAATATCTTTGTCACCAATTTTCCAGTCATGTTCTTTCCAAGTTCCCTAACCATTCAGCCAGACCATTGGCTACAGCCCATGAATCAGTATACAGTCACACATCTGGACATATTTTCTTCCAGGCAAAACGCACTCTTAGGCACACTGCTCAAAGTTCTGCTCACTATGAAAATTTCCCTTCACCACTGTCCTTCAGGGATGTCCTGTAAAGGGGCTATAAGGCTGCAGGTATCCACTTGTAGGCAGTACCAGCCTAACATGCAGAACCATCTGCAAAGCAGGCCCTAGCCTTCTCTTCCTTTGACAGTTGATCATATGCTATACCCCATGAGGCCATAGGTATTCTCTGGGAGACAGAAGGCAATATAACAGGAGTAGGAGTAGGAACCATGAGTATGCGGGCCACTTTTTCATTCTTATTTTGTTTGTTTTTTGGAGACAGGGTCTCACTATGTAGTTCAGGCTGGCCTTGAACTCACTATGTGGCTGCCTTGGTTACTTTTCTCTCGTTGCTGAGACAAAATACCCAACACCCAAAATGAAGAAAGGAAATATTTATTTAGCTTACAGTTGTGGAGGTTTCAGTCCATACTTGGCTGCTTCAGAGGCAGAGTGGCACATGGCAGAGGGCAAACTTCAGGGCAGCAGAGCACAGCAAAAACAACCAGAGCAAAAGGAAAGAATGGCTGCAAGCAGCCTCCTCTCTTCCTTTACACTGTAAACAGCCTACCCCCACCCAGGGGACGTGTAGCACTCACAGAATCTCCTTGCCCTCCTCTTCCACAGGTTCAGGATGAATACAAATAAGCACCCCAGCTCCCTTCTGAGTCACATAGTTAACCTTTTAAACTTCCCAAATTAACACAATAAACAACATCCCAGAAGGGTAAGGGCATGTCTTTTTTACCCCAAGATTTACAACTGCTGAGTTACTTAGCCAAATCTCTAGACTCCCCAAGTTGACATGATGTATCATCCATAACAGTGGCCCAAGCTGACCTCTAACTCATGAAATCCCCTTTCCTCAGCCTCCCAAATATGGGGATTATGGGCATGTACCACCACACCTGACTGGGCAACTTAATGTAATTTACTTGTGTCCTGTGGACCTACTCTAGCTTGATCATGTATATACCACTTCCATTTAATGTTGGACTGTTTCTGTGTATACCCAACTTTATGACTCCATGGATCAGATAATACCCAGCTTATGATATGTGACTAAGGTCATATGGCAACCTGGTATCCCATAGTTAAGTGCTTGGTTTCCACTATGGCCCAGTACCAAGCCAGGAGCTGGTTTTTAAAGGGACAGTAGTTGAGACTCCCAGAAAGATAGTGGAGATGTGAACTGCAGAGAAAGAGCCTCTCTAAGATTTAGGGTCCAGACGCTAGAATATAGCAATGTGAAGAAGAGAAGAAGTGGGGAAAGGGGTCCTCAGGAAGGATCTGAAGTGAGAATTAAAGCCCACAGGGAGGGTGAAGAGAGAGACTTTAACAAAGAACACGGAGGTTGTTGGAGGCACTTTCTCCCTTACTCTGGACTCACTGTGTGGGAGATGCAGCTCAAACCTGCCAATGCACAGTGACTACTGGGGACCCCACAGAGAAGTGCACCAGTGGAAAGGAGCAGTGGACACCATGGACAACAGTGGCTGCCTCAGAGCCAGAAACCAGCCTGAACTTCAGTGGAACTGAAGGTGCAGGTTTGTTTGGATTGTCCAGTACCCGGCCCCGATTAATCAACTTGGATCTGGACTCTGTCTGCCCACTCTATCGGTGACAGCAGAGACACACTTCAAGTGGACATTTTTCTTCTTTTTTCTCTCTTTTGTTTTTTCCTTTTTGTTGTTTGTTCTTTTTATATGAGTGTGAACATGGTTTCTAGTTTGCTGTTGTTCTATACTGTTCTTGTTTTTATTCCTTTCTTCTCTCCTTCCCTCCTGTCTTCTTCACCAGTTTCCCAGGGTTTGCATGATCATCAACTTGAGAACTTTGTTCTTCACTTTTGCTTCTAATCTCTTCCTCTTTTTCTGTTTCTCTATTTTCCCTCCAAACCCCTTTTAGATTTTTTCCCCTGAGGGTAAAATCGCCATGTTGAGGACTTGTTTACTGCATACAATTTTCTCATTCATTTAGGATTTTGTTGCATAGCCACAAATCTGATTCAAATGGTTGAAGGCGGCAAATTAATAGTCATCTCAGTTTGTCTGTGTTTGATGCTATTGTTGTTGCTGATTGTGACACTTTGACCAGGGTGACATGACTGTTCTGGTCAGCTGTTCTTCCTGCTATACCAAGACTGAGCTGGCCTAATGTGCTCATAGACTATGATCGTCCAGGCCTGAGGCAAATTAGTCATTCTGCCCTCTCTCTACTCCCAGTCAAACACTCCTCTACTTTGGCTAGTGGTGGCTGGATAATAGAATCTTCCCATATTTATTAGCTACACTAAATTTCATAATGAGGGCTAACAAAGAATTGTAAATAAATATTCATAGCAGCTTTATAAAAGCCAGAAATTGGAAATGACCAAAATTTCTAGCAATAGGTATCATCAATAGGTTAGTAGGTAAACAAAAATGTGTTATATAATAGCCCTGAATCAAGGCCAGCAGTTTTCTGTAGCTGTTGGTTTCAAGCAGGAGCCTAAAGTGGTATCTTTCTATGGTCTGTTGGCCATTTCAGAACTTTAGAAATGTAATGATCAGTTCACTAGAAAGTAACAAATAACTAACTAAATTTTATGAGAGGACTTCAAGGTGACTGGGTAGGCAGCAGAGAGAGAACCTCCCAGAGGAATGCCACTCAGGCAAAGGAATATAGGAATATAGCAACATGTGAAGGACAGAAGGGAAAGAGGTGGGTATCCTGAACTCAGCAAGGATCTGAAATGGGAATTGAAGCCCTCAGAAAGACTAAGCAAAACCTCTCCTGGAGGATAGGATCGGAGATCCCCCTGGTGCAGTTGGGGAGAGAGGAGAAGGTGAAAGTCACCGCTCCAAGCACACCCATGGCCCGCGCCCTCGTTCGGGCATTCACAGCTTCAGCTTCGGAGGCCCACGCTCATGGAAGCCTCCCAACTCGGCCAGGGGAGAGTGGAGTTCCGAGAGCTGGTCCAGGGCTGGAGAGGGGAGGGTGCAGCCAGGAAAGGAGGCAGTGGCGGTCCGGAGCAGTTGTTGAACCCAGTGTGAGAATGAGAGGTTGCGACAGCCACTAGGGCAGAGTTCCCACCCTGCGGCAACCTTCCTAATCAGCGCCTGGAATCAATTCAACTAGTACACAGCCCACCTCTGCACCTGCCTCGAGGCAGTGACCCCCTGCCTCTCTGCTGGGTGAACGGTTACCGGTGGAGAGCAGCGGAGAACCTCGGTGAGCCGCGGTGGCTCCCAGGGATCTGGCCGAGGAGCGGATGGGGGCTCCAGCACCGCAATGGGAGGGAGATGCAGATGGAGGTGGATCGCGTGGCTCCACGCCCTTCTCACTCCAACATCAGGCAGGAAGCACAAGCTGGGTTGCCGGAACTCAGCTCCCACCCTGAACTCTCTCAGGGAGCACCTTGAGTCTCTGTGGCTTGAGCAAGCATCACCTGTTCCTGGCAACAATGGGACAAACCTACAGTCGTCAGGACTCACCCCAAACTATTAAAGTGAACACCAAAGAGAGTCTCCTTACAGCTTGCACATATGAACCTTGCATGAACCCATAGCAACAAATTAGATGAAAAGCAGCAGACCGGGAGTCAGAAAAACAACAACATATTCTATACAGCAGACCCGAGAAAATCCTCCAACTCTATTCTAGAACTAATCTTTAAACTCAGTTCATACCCTGAACTAACACAGTGAGAATGGGGAGATTTCAAGACCTTATATCAAGCATCATAAGTTTGTCCAATGCCCAGCTTCAAGGGATGGGGAACAGTAATGCTGGAGATCAAGAGGAGGGAGGAGGAGAAGAAAGGGCCTCTGGCATCGAGGCAACAGGACAGAGCCGAATGGGTCACTGAGGGCACCCCGATGGGGGCACATGCCCTGTGGCTGCTCCACTGTGGGCCCCGCTGAGGGTACCCCATGGACTGGACCCGCCCCCACCCACAGAACGGTGACAGGGCAGAGCCAGGTGGTCTGCTGTGAGCATAGGTGCTTTTCCACCTCGGACCATGGCAGTTTGTATACACCCATGTATGCTATAGTATAGTCTGAGGTAGCTATATCTCTTCCTAAGGTGAGAGTCCAGAGGTATAGATAAACCCAGGAATACAGTTATTATCACAGGGAAGATGACTGATTGAGTGGCAGGGCAACGGAGATGAGGGAGGAGAAAATTGAATGATGAAATGGGCCATCATCTGTGTAACTGAGTAACATGTGAAGGTAACATTATGTAGGACAGCATCCAGAGCTAATTCCCTTCTATGTTCTCTATAATTTGTATTTCCTCAATCGTTTTTGTATTAACAGAAGTAAAGATAACTTTATGTTATGCAGCATCCAGTGCTGATTCCCTACTATCTTCTCTATAATTTGGTATTTCCTTTAATGTTTGTGTGTTAACTAGTGTGAAGATGACATTACATAATACAGCATCTAGTGCTAATTCCCTGCTATGTTCGTATAATTTTGTATTTTTGATATTGTTTATGGCTTGTTCTGGTTCGTATGTCTCCATTCTTTTGTCTTTAAAATAAAAAAAATGTGTTATATAAATCTAATAAAACTCCAAATCTTGGTGTGGTGGTGCATACCTGTAATCCCAGCATACAGGAGGCTCAGGCAAGAGGAGCACTGCAAATTCAAGGCCAGTCAGGGCTACATAGTGAGTTCAAGGCCAGCCTCAAATACCTAGCAAAACCTCACCTCAAAAATGTGAAAAAAATTTAAAAATCTAATGACACCTCAACAATGAAAAGGAATATACTTTTTTCTTTTTGTAGTGTTAGGGATTGATCTCAGGGTCTTGTACGTGCTAGGCAAGCACTCTACCACTGACCTATCTTCTTAGCCCAGGAATGACTTTTGCAATGAGTGAAATTCAGAAACATCAATCTGAGCAAAAACAAGAGTATATAGTACATGATTCAACTTAGCTGAAATCTTAGAAATGATAAATCTAATTTGTAATAACAAAAATCAATTTTTTTTTCTTTTTGAGACAGAGTTTTGCTACACAGTTCAAGTTAGACTTGAACTTACTTTGTAGCCCAGGCTGGCCTCAAACTTGCAGTGATCCTCTTGCTTCAGCTTCCTGAGTGCTGGAATTACAGGTGTGTAATGCCCCCCACAAGGCCCCACCAAAAATCAATCATTTGTATTTGTGGGTGTTTGTAGGAAGCAGACTGAGGTTATCTGTGAAGTTGTTGAGATCAAGATAAGTTCTACAGACTGAGTGGTAGAGGTTACACAGGTGTATAGACATCTGTCAAAAGACACCAAGGCATCAAGATGTACATTTGAAATGGGTAGGTTTTGTTTGTTTATTGTTGGCACTGAGGGTTGAACTCAGTGTCTTTGCACTGAGCTATATCCCCAGCCCTTTTTTCTTTTATATTTTAAGACAGGGTCTTGCAAAGTCACTAAATGTCCTAGGCTGGGCTCAAACTGGGATTACAGGTATATGCCACCATGAGTGGTCTGGCTGAGTGCATTTTATTCTATGTAAATTATGCTTCAGTAAAGGTTATTTTATAATATAGCTATATAAGGTAAGTGCTGAGAGGGTGTGATGATATAATATTGATCTTCCAGAATAAAGCCCGAGGGTCCTGGAATACACGCTCTCTTCAGTGGGGGCTCTGTGTGGCCCTACAGACTCCTCTCTCAGTGTGTCTCCTCTACTATACCTTTAGAACTGTAGTTAGAACAGGCCAGGGAGTGCCTTTTTATGGACCACAGGCTAAGGAGCACCTCTCCATCAATCTTTAAGGGTTCTGGTTCAGCCTAGGGACTGCCTCTCAACTATAACCAGAGTCGATGAATTTGCTCATAAATGAGTTTTTAGGGGAAATCCCCAACTTGGGTGCAGGCACAAAAACACCTCAAAGTATCCAAAAGTAACCTGAGTCAGGACAGACTCATTATTCACCCATCTGGGCTGCAGCTCATGCATACAGTTATAACAGAGAGAATTACGGGAAAGGACATGCCCAACTCACATAAAGAGCATCACTCAGCATGAGCTATCAACCCTACCCAGGACAGCTTTCTGGGGCGGGGGGGGGGGACTTGGATTCCTGAGCAGAAATAAAAGACACCTCTACCCATACCCTCAAGGCTCACTCCAGTTCCCTTTCTGGTGTGAGCCTCCTCCTCTCTAAACCTACTATCAGCTCAGTAAGCTTTGCTTGCTTGTTCTTTTGTATCTGTGTAACGTTCCAATTCTTTGTTCATAACACACAAGAACCTGGTCCCTTGGGGCCCACCAGCACCCTGGTAACTGGCACTACAGTAACACTTTGGCATTCCATGTTAATTGTAGTTCCCCAAAAGTTCCGAGCTGTCTTCCTGCCTCTGTGTCTTTACCTGTGCTGCTCACCTCTATCCACTGCATTCCATCAGACAAGCAGCTCTTCACCGAGGACCCTGCCCAAGCATCAGCAACCCAGCTTTTCTAGATTCCTTTAGGCAAATTGTATTAACCCCTTCTTTTCTCTGCACCAGACCTTGAACATTCTACTGCTTTTATTACTTAGCACAGTGACCCTTCTACTAGAATGTGAACTTCTAAGAGTATATGTGAAAGAATATTCTTCCACAAAACTAAGCTTAACAGTGTTTGAAACATTTGGAAAACAGAGATTGAGCGAACATTTCTTAATTTCTTGTTGTGTGCTAGAAACTGTGCCACACTTTCCCACCTCTAGTTGGGACAATTTGTGCTTTGGTTGAGGGTAGTTTTAGAAGAAATATATAACCTAGGACCTCAAAATCCAGCAGCATTCTCTATTTCTCAAGCATATGTAATAGTATTCCAAAAGTTTTCTAACTATGAAGAGCTTCCCTACTAATTATTAAGTCCATATGTATTTCAAGGGAAATTTAATCCCTGTTTGCTTCATTCACACGCAATCTATCACAGCTTTACTTTTAAGAGCTATTTGGTGTTTGAGAAGCCATTAGAGCCCCCCAATGCCCATTTCTGAGTAAAAGAAATGGGTAAAATTAAGCAAAACCGAATGTTAAGGGCATCCTCAAAGACTAACCAGAATCCTAGTGAGGAAAGTTATGTTACACTGTTTTTGCTTTTCAGACTCCAAAAAAGTCTGTGCTGACTCAAAGGCTCTCACATCTTTGTTACACATTTGCTCCCAGGGGACTGTGAGGAGACTAGAACAAGAATAGTTTGATGGGTACAAAAGTGTTTGGCTTTTTGTTTTTAAGAGCATGTCAGTGTAGATTTTCTGAAACCTTCTGCTCATCTAAAATTGCTAACCAAAGAATAAACTTTATTTTAAATACACATTGAGCACGTAAGAAAGAAGTCCAGGACATTTGTCTGCCTGTCTTTTTCCCCTCCAGGGATGAAAAAAATACAGGAAGACCTCAAACTGGCAGAGAAACACAAATTGGGTGTATGTGAAAGTACAAAACATTGTGTAAGCAATAAGGAAGCACAGTGTTTGGATAGTCATACGGGGACAGAAAACAAAGCAGGCAATTTGTACTCAGCAGCCCACAAAGACTTGGGCCTTCAGTCAAAGAATGAACTTTTCTACTCAGCTGGAGAGTTTTTCCAAAGTCACAGAAAAACAAGGGTGTGTATCTGCTTTAGCTTCGTGTTGCATGAAAAAAGACTTTACCTTAAGAATTTGTACCCACTGTCCCATCCTCAGGTGGGTCTGAGGATCGTATTTACAGTAACCATATTTTTAGAACCTTCAAGCAAGAAAATTAAAGTAAAAAATCGGTTCTTGATGGAAGCATTTGTTAAGAACAAACACTAATCCTCTCTGGAGGGACACAGCCTCACACAAAATTCACACACATAAAGCCATACCAAAGATAATCTCTTAAGCATTATAAAGTATAACTTTAAAATGATAAAATTTGCAACAAAAACGCCACAATAAGTGAGTCAGCCTATCAGTTGATTCTAGATCTGGGACAGGAAAAGTACAAAATGAAACTGGAGCATTTTATCATACCATCTAGCAAGGACACAATCAAATACTTCTAGGATTAGGTCAAAAGTACTCAGAAAACAACTTAGAGAAGCTTTCACTGGACAAAAATGGGACAATTGGAGTGTTGTATAAATAATAATTGCAATGGATTAAAATCTATCAACTATGTCCTTTAGCGCATGATAATGTTTTAAAAGATAATCTAGTTGGTCACGTTTCGAAGATTATAGGGAATTATCTTGAAAATTAGCAAAGGGAAAGAATCAAGAATTTACTCAGCCTTCCATTTATGAATTCTACCTCTAGGTGGACAAATAGTAAATGAGAGAATAACTTCTTTTTTGAGAGAGAGAGAGAGAGAGAGAGAGAGAGAGAGAGAGAGAGAGAGGATCATATTCAAGGAAATAAAAAAAAATAATCAGACAATTGGCAGTTTACAACAGCCAGTGAACTCAGGCAATGAGCGTCATCAGTAGCTACTCACACCTCTCTAACACACACACACACACACACACACACACACACACACGTACGTACGCATGCACGCACGCACATACACACTGACCGACAAACTACACAATACATTATACACTGTCATCAAAGAAATCAAACTTAAATCTGATTAAGCTTTTGCCATCCAGTCTCTAATTTGTAGGCAACGCAAATGACATATGCTAATGCTAAACTAGATGTCTACTATGCAACCGGTAGTCCCAAATGTGGGAACAGTATAAACTGAGTGAACCAGGTTCTTCCACAGATAAACGCTAAGGAAAAGAAAGATGTCAGAGATACAACAAAGAAAAAGAGACATAGTAATGTTTTTAAATGGGCAAGATTAAACTGTATAGCCTACCTGGTGGGTAATAAAACTACAAAGAAATGCACGGGGCCAGGACAGCAGCTACTTTTGAGAGGAAGGAAATGCCTTTGATTGGCAATGAAGGATAAGGAGGCCTGGTGGGGAGCTAAAAAGGTTTGTTACTTGATCTTGTTAACTGGCTAGAAAAAGAGTTCGATTTATTTTTACGGTGCTGAGGGCTGAGGGCCTCCCACAGGCCAGGCAAGTACTCTAACACTGAGCTCTACCCCTAAGTGAATAGGAGTTCATTTTACAAAAATTCATTAAGCTACACAGCTGTGTGTGCGTGCGTATGTGCGTGCGTGCATGCGTGAGTGTGTGTGTGTGTGTGTGTGTGTGTGTGTGTGACATGCTCTCCCTGCGTCTGTGTCTTATATTAAAAACAAACAAACAAAAAGCAGCCAGAGATGGCTGCAGAAGAGAGGAAATATACTAAAACCCATTGTGGTGTACCCTTGGAAGTTATGAGAAAGCAAGCAGAGATCAGCTACCTGGGAGGCTGAGGCAGGAGGACCACAAGTCCAAGAGTAGCCTGCGCAGTCTGAAACTCTGTGAGCTGCTGTTTCAAAATTTAAAAACACCTGGGGATATAACTTAGTGCAGCAAAGATTCTGGGTTCAATCTCCAGTACGAAAACCAAACCAAAACAAAAACTCAAAAAACCGAAACCAGTGAGGGAGAAAAAAAGCTTACCTACCTACAGTGGAATGCTATTTACACTAAGGCTGACTTTTCAACACTAGAATAACATCTCCAAAGAACAGAAAAATATTACTTTCAATTTAGAAATCGATGCTCAGTTAAATTATGATAAATAACACAAAGTACGTTTTTTAAACAAAATTAACAGATTTACTATTTGCAAACTTTCATTCAAGGAACTATTAAATGTGTGACTATTACTTTATGACAAAGGAAAATGGACTTAAAATTAAAATGACAAGAAATGGGGACTAGAAGTAGCTGGCGCTCCTGACGTAGCTGGAATTCATAATAATTCATACAAACAGTGGAGCAAAGGGAGGGAGTACGAGAACATGCTCACATTATCGAATTCTGTGTTAAACCTGACCACTCACACAGAGGCTACAAACGTGGGAAACAAAAATTGATGTAGAAAATATACCTTAAGCACCACTGAAGTACAAGAAATGAGGAAAATGCATGCAACATTTATGATAGTTTAGGATTATTAATACAATGCTATAGAAAATGCTTTCCAAATCAACTGAAATCTTAAACATGAAAACTAGGCAAAGCACATGTACAGAAAAGTTATGAAGAAGAAATACAATTGACCAGTAATACTGTACAAAAGAAAATGCCCAGCCATGTAGGGTGCTGTTCACCTGTAACCCCAGCACTCTGTGGGGCTGAAGCAGGAAGATCAAAAGTTTGAACCCAACTAGCGCAATGTAGTGACTTAGTAAGATCTTTTCTAAAAAACCAAAAAGGGCTCAGCTGAGAATATAGCTCAGTGCTAAGGCCCTAGGTTCAATACCAGTACTGGGGGGAAAAAGTCTAACCTCATTGATAAAGAAATTCCAGTGAAAGCAATTATGAGATACTCAGTAATGGTGAAATTTCAAGAAAATAGTTTCATGCACTATAGGTAGAAATATGAACCAATTCAAGTATTAGTGGTAATATAACCTGCTCTAATTTTTGTGGAAGGCAGTTTGGCAATAATTTAATGAATGTTATGTGTTATGCATTTTGACCCATCAATCCTATAATAAGTCCACAAATGACCTACTTGGCCATTAAAACAGATATAGGCTGAGTGTGGTGATGTTCATCTATATCAGGACTCTGGGAGGCTGAGGCAGGATGATCTCGAGTTCAAGCACAGCCTGGGCATCTCAGGGATTCAGTGAAATTTTATCAGAATAAATTTTTTTCAAAATAAAGTAAAATAAAAAAATAGCCCAGGGTAGAGCTCAGTTTGAAGGTCCTGGGTTCAATCCCTAATACCACACACATATCCAAAAAAAAAAAGGAATGGATAAATTGCATATCCACACCTGCCCCATTTGTTACTTCTGGTACACACTTCTTCAGTAAAAGAAAGCCACAATTCATATAAAGCAATGCATTTCAGATACATGTATAGGGACTGATGAAAATGTGGCATGTTTAATTTTCTTTATGATGTTTTAACATCTTAAAAATCTTTTGTGAGGGGAGACTATCCTCAGGATAGCCCATTCACAGAGCTGGTGAAGGTACACCAGGAGCACGATTTTCTTGTGTAAACTAACAAATCTCACACTACATGTGCTCTAACTGAACCACATACACCAGGAGGTCTTCTCTCTTATTTTTCTTGTCCTTGTAGGCTGGCAACTTTAAATATACGAACTCACTGTCCTTTAGTGAGTTGGGGGTGCAAACAGGGATAAATGTATGTTTAATCTGTTCATGTACAGCCAAAATACAAGACTGTTAAGATGCTTACTCTCTGCTTCTATTTCACAAAACAAAAACAGACAAACAAAACTCAGCCAAAAAACACAGAAATGAAATTATGTTCCTGTGAGGCTGAATAGGAAAAAGCAAGAGTCTGAGAATTGCAGTGTGTGACGGTTTGTGTCTGGATGTCCCCCCAAAGCCTCATGCAGCCATGAGTGATTCATGGTCCAATGTTGGGATTATGGGTGTGAGTGCTACAACCACCCTGAGGCGGGTAGTTTGCATACAGTGTAAAGGCGGGAATGAGGCTGCCTGCTGCCACTCCTCCCTCTTGCTATTTTCTGCAAGAACTGTTGCCCTCTGCCATGTGCCACTCTGTCTTGGAGCCAGCCGAGTATGGACTGAAACCTCCACAAACTGTGAGTTAAATAAACCTTTCCTTCCTTAATTTTGGGCATCAGGTATTTTGTCTCAGCAACAAGAACCACGACACAGTACTTGTGTCTAAATTCTGTTATTACTTACTAGCTGCTTTCTGTTAGGTAAGTTAACTTTTCTGATCACTTGTTTCTTCATCTATAAAGTGGTAATACTTATCTCTACATGGTCCATTTTACTTGCAGCCAAGTAAGATAACTGATATAAATGTACAAATATGTATCATATGCATATCATTAATCATTGAACTCTATACCAATAAGTATAACCAAATTTCACTAAATGTAACATGCTAGAAAAAACACTTAGGCTTGAATTCCATCTCTATCATGCACTGTGTGACCCTTGATCAATCACTTCTCTGAGTTTTATTTTTCCCCTTTATGACATGATTATAATATTATTAACCTGACAAGATTGTTTTGAGGGGTTTTATTTGCTTGTTTATTTTGTTTTTGTTTGTTTGTTTTAATTCAAGGTCCTGCTGTATACTTCAGACTGGTCTTAAACTGGAATGTAGTCCAGGCTGGCCTCAAACTCATGGTGATCCTCCTGCCTCAGCCTCCCAAGTGCTGGGATTACAGGCATATGTTACCACAACCATCTTGTTTTGAGTATTAAGTGAGACAGCACGTGTAACATATCTGCTATAGGGCTTAACACTTAACTGATACTCAACAGATGTTAAATCTTCCTTTTAACCCCCCTAATTTCAGACTGGCTTTCTCATAGTAACATGAAAATCTCGCGCTTGTATTTCCTCAGTTAATGCTAAACCGCACCGATAACTAGCATCTTAGATCATCAACAGTCCTCATAAAGGCTGTTTATTTGCTGTTTTCCTGGAACCAAATTATAAGGTGAACATCCCAAACTGAAAGGACTCAGCACACAAATCTTTTGAAGTGGTAACAAACAGTTGCTGAGGCATCTTCAGGAATGCTCTGTTATGAAAGAAGACGTGAAACTTTGTAATAAATATGAAAAGACCAAGGACACTGGAATACTGGGAAAAAGCACTAATCAAAAGATTGTCCTAAGAGTTGGTTTTGTTTGTTCGCTTGCACTGAGCCTCATACTAACCCCGAGCCAGCTGGCTGCGTTATCCTGGTTAAAGACAAAGGAACAGGAGCACTGAGTAAAGACGCAGCTTACTCAGCCTACGCCGCCGCCGCGAGGAAACGGCCAAGGACTCCAGCTGTAGTCTTCTGACATCCTCACAGTGCCCTTTTCAAAAAAGTTGCAGGCGACATACAGACGCCACATCCTCATAACTGCTTTTAAGCGTACAGTTCAAATAAGTGCATTCACACTGTTGTGCAGCCAGTTTCCAGCACTCTTTTCATCTTACAAAACTGAAGTTCTATGTCCATTAAACAGCAATGCTGCTGACCTACTCCTGTCAGCCCCGGCAACCACCACTCTGCTTCCTGTTCCTGGGATTTTTAACTACCCTACATGCCTTGTATAAATGAGATAATACAGTATTTGTCTTTCTGTGCCTGGTTGATCTCACTTAGCATAATGTCCTCAAGATTTATCTATGCTGGAGCATATGTCATAATTTTCCTTTTTTTTTTTTTTTTTTAGACAGTGTCTCAGGCTGGCCTCAACTTGCTCATGTAGCCCAGATTGGGCTTGAACTCACAGTGGCCCTCCAAGTGCTGGGATTATAGGCATGTGCCACCACACTCAGCTTCTATTTAATTTTTTTTTTCTTTTTTTGCACCAGAAATCAAACTCATGACCTCAGACTTGACAGACAAGCGCTTACGATGCTGTGCTAGATCCCTGGCCCTATTTAAAATTTTTGAAGGAGCTGCCACACAGTTTCTCACAGTTACTAAACTGCCTTATATTCCTGTGAACAGTGCATAGATTTCCACACCTTTGCTCACACTTGTCATTTTCTAGTGTGTGCTCTTCTGTTTTTTTTTTTTTTTTTTTTTTTTTTGGTTTTTGGGGTTTGAACTCAGGACCCTGCATTTGCTAGGCAGGCGCTTATCCCACTGAGCTATATCCCCTGCCCTCTTTTGTTTTTTGTTGTCATTTTTAGAGTAGTCATTCTGAGTGTAAAGTGGTATCTGCTTGTGGTTTTCTCAAGAGTTGTGAATTCTCAGGTTGAAATACCTAGGTCCATGGTAGTGCACCTACAGCACCTGTGCCTCAGCGGGCTGTTTGTACCATTGAAAGCTCTAAAAGGTTCCCTGTCACGGGCCTAGATACTCAATCCCCATGGGTGAGAGACCGTGACAACAACTGACAGTACTACACCCCTATTAGATTCAAGACACTGCAGGAAGTACAGTTTTAACACATGTTCTCCACTCTCAAGAATTTATAATCTAGCTGGAAAGAAAGCACAAATACACCTGAAAATAATAATGCAAAATAGCAGACTAAATGCTTATCCAATAATATTGATAAGTACTGCAAGATAATAAGAAAAGAGTGAATTTATATGTAGTAGATTAGACTGATCAGAAAAGGCTATAAAGAGGAACTGGCACCTAAAAATACCTTAAGTGAGAGGACTTAAATTATCCAAAAGGAGAGAGAGGAAAGTTTGGGTTTTACTTTATTTACTAATTCATGAATTATTTCAACAGACATTTACTTACTAGTACTAGGCACTGTGTGGGGTATTGAGGTTATGAGGTCTTTCAGCAGCAAGGGAGAAAAATGAGGAATGAATTGTGACAATCCAAGTGTGTGTATGAGGTACACTGAATCATTCCTTTGGAGGCCTGCTGATCTGTCAAGAAGAACGTTACCACCTCCTTTTATAGTGAATCATAAAGAGAGTATGTGAAACACATTTCTTCACTGACTATGTTCACACTCAATTATTGCAAACAGGATACAGCTGGGAATTTTCTTACTCTCCCTTGAGAAGGAGGTTATGTTCGCGAAACTAAGACTGTTGGCAAGTTAGCTATTAGCACACATATCTTTCACCTCATATGGGTATTTGCATTTGCAAATATGTACTAGGAATTGGGGAAACAAAGAAAGATGCGTAAGACACATATTCTCCATTCTAGGACCTCGAAGATAGCTAAACTAAGACATGACAAAGAGCTGTGATAGAGAATTAGAAAACAAGTAGAGAGAAAAGAATAGCCTTTTCACGCCTAAGGATTCAAAGCCTTCTAGAAGAAGTGACACCCAGCTGGATCTTAAAAGATGACAGAGCCAGGCATGGTAGTGCATGCCTGTAATCCCAGCACTTGGGAGGCTGACGCAGGAGGATTGCTGCGAGTTTGAGGCCAGCCTGGGCTACATACTGAACTCAAGGCCAACCTGAACTACATGGCAAGATCTTACCTCAAAAGAGAATGAGAGAGAGAGAGAGAGAGAGAGAGAGAGAGAGAGCAAGTTTTTCATGTGGAAAAAGAAAGGAAGGACATGCCAGTAAGGAGAATAGCATGAAAAAAATTAAAGAGCACAGCCTGTTCATGAAATGTTAAGTGATTTAGGGTGACTGGAATTCAGCATATGGGACAGGGAAGGAATGGTACGAAAGGAAGTAAAATGGTGAAAGGGACTTCAGAAAAAGATTGTGGATAGCTTCTAGTCTTAAGGTGACCTAGAGGCAACTGATTTTTAGGCAGGGCACAGCATAATTAGACTTTTGTTTTTAGGAAAGCCTATAGATTAAATGGAAGATGAACTGGAATTTCGGCGAATCAGGACGATGTTAGAGGAGGTAAGATAGCTAATCAAATAATGTCAGAGAACCTCTGAAGGAATACAGGAGTTTAACATCTCAAATTTGGTCTCTAAAATCAGAAATCTGATTTTTATGATGCATCTATCATGAAACAGATACTTAAAGATTGACTCAATGACAAATTCGTAAGATAGTGTGGTATAAAGTATAATTCTAATTTACTAATACACATTCACCAGACACTTAAAGGAGCTAGGGACATAACTGATGAACAACTTTTTCTGTCCTTATAGAGTTACGCTGCAATGTGAAACGTGTTTTTCCAGTGACTAAAATATTTGTCTTTGGTATCTAAAGCATTTCCTTCCCAGTGTAAAGGTGCCAGGGACTATAAGTGGATAGTCAAATACTGTTTGATGAATGATCTAAAAGAAGAGAAAGAAAAAGTGGATGATATTAAAGTCTATTTCATTTGGGCCACAGATAAAGCCTAAGAAATCATCTTACTCTCTGGGTGTGCCTCTCTAATAACTAGCTTGGCAGTGTTTTTTGGATTCATAATTTCTCTATCTTGAAAACTGCTAGATGGAAAACTATGGCCAGATTCTGGCTGATTCCTCCCTTTCTGGGTTCCAACAGACACACTGTAGTACAATTGATCTTGTATTATGTTAGCTTCTGCCATTTTTACTATGCATGATTAAATAATGGCCCCAGTTTCATATGAGAAATTGTGTTAAAATTTTGGACTATTCTATTTTCATCTTTTAATTCAACAAATATTAACCAAATATGTGTTAACTGGGCCACATACTCTGGTAGGTGCTGGAAATATCTGAGTGAACAAGGCAGATTTTTGTACCTATCCTTAAGGAATTTACACACACTCTAGTGGTAAGATTGAAATTAAGAAAATTACAAGTAAACACTGATCAGTAATTAAATTGTGCTAAGTACTGTGAAAGGACAAGATAAAAATGTAGTATCCAAGAAAAAGATGAAGTGACAGTTACTTGGGCTGTCATTTCATGACGATGGGTGGAAGATAAAAATAGTTCATATTTAAAATTTATTAATACTTGATAATGAATTGGATGAAGAAGGTAAGGGAAAGGAAGGAATTGGGAGTCACACATGAGTTCCTCATGGAAGCAACTGGGTAGAGGGCAGTATCCTTAACAGACGGTGAAGGTTTCCCGCCGGAAGTCCTAGGAACTCTGTTTCTGACACAGTAACTTTCAAATCTCTGTAAGACCAGTAAATGGGAGAAGCAGGCATTTGGATATG
Source organism: Dinomys branickii (assembly GCA_004027595.1). Taxonomy (NCBI): domain Eukaryota; kingdom Metazoa; phylum Chordata; class Mammalia; order Rodentia; family Dinomyidae; genus Dinomys; species Dinomys branickii. The sequence goes on along the minus strand of PVLD010002384.1, from coordinate 120,642 downwards.
TGAGGCAAAAACTCAGAGGAGAGATCTGGGTTGGAAATAGGGATCCAGGAATCACTGAAAAGACAGTGCTGTTAGAGGTAGTAAGGTCAACTTGCTTAGAATTTGTGACTGCTAAATTTCTAAGTGACACATTTGAGAATAATCTCTTGAATCACTCATATATATGACTACATTTAATAGTTAAGAGTTCATTTCTGCTAGTTTGTGTCTCAAAGGACAACCCTATGTAAGACCTCTTTGAGGGCAGCTTCACTGTATGTTTTGTCTACTACATCAACCAAAGATAAACGTTATGAGTTACTAGATGCTTTTTATTATTATCTTAGTGATTTCCTCACCAGAATTAACTATAAATACTTTATGAAATGAAGTACTTGTAGGGTTGAGTAGGTCTGAATTTCTGAACTAGAGGGCCGGAGATATAGCTCAGCAGCACAAGCACCTGCCTGGCAAGTGTAAGGTCCTGAGTTCCATTCCCGGTACCAAACAAACAAACAAACAAACAACCAGTGTTCAATTTCTGAATTAGAATCTCTCCTTGATGTTTTCTGTAAACATTATCATGAAGATATATGACCTTGATTATAAAATATAAAGAGTCCTAAATGGAGACTCATGAGATGTGGATTCTAGTTCAAGCACTGTCACTACAGGGAAGAGGCTTTAGAATATTGTAAAGCCAACAAAAATATTTAGTTTTGTGTCCAATGGAAGGAGTATCATCACTAACTGACTGAAGATTGGAGGCGATGCTAAGCATAAAGAATGATCCAGAATAAAGATGCCAGCAGTTTGTTGTTTCTAGATTCCTGGCTAGTTTTTGTGGACTCCATAATTTGGCTTCTGTATCTATAAAACAGGAAAATCACGGTAATTCTCTTTACAGGTATGAGAAGAAAATTAATGTCTTATACTTTATATCCTCAACAGAGGTTCTTAGATGAGAGAGAGTATAAAAATACAAGTGATTGTATTGATGCTACGTAAGATCTATCTTTTCAAAAAATGTAGAGAAGTTTAGCTGTCATTGCTTTTTGAATTTGGCCATTTCACCAGGGGACTTTGGCTTTTCCTGGAAAACAGTGTATTAACTTGGAAGAAGTACAAAATCTCTGCAGGATTACTTCTTTCAAACAGCCAGTTGAAGGAGGCTACAGCTGGTACTATACTGTAAAGAAAAAGATATCTTTCCACAGCAGTGACCAAGACCATTTGCTAAGCATACCAGCACGCCCCAAACAGGAAGTGAAGGGACAGTGAGGCATCTTGAAAGCTTCCTCGGTGCGTTTTGGTCGGTGGGAACTAACTGTGCTGGTGTGAGCTGGGTGACATGAGGGTGGTTCACCACGAGCTCCTCTCCCGTCTGTACCTCTCTTTCCCTCACATTTGGTTCTACTTTGTTTTCTCTTTCTTGCAAATCTTCGTTTTCCCAGTTGTCCAAAAATTTAGTCTATACCTTTCTTCTCTCTTCTTCAAGGCCTCCCTTTCTCCGGGTGATTTGGGGACTATTGTGACCAAAAATTTGTTACATCTCAAAGACCCAGGAGAAGGTAAATGGTACACACCAGTGGTGTTCAACCTGGAGCGCTTCTGTCCCCTCTGGAGACATTTCTGGTCGCCATAACTAGGGGAAGAGTGCCACTGTCATCTAGAACTAGAGGTTGGGGTGCTGCTCAATACCTTACAGTGTGTAGCACGTCACCCCACCACACAGAATTATCTGCCTTACATGTCAATATAGCTGCTATTGAGAAACGCTGGTACTGCACAGATAGCTGCGGTTGAAGACGACTGAGGTTTGGAGGCAACAATTCAAGGTGCTTAGTAATTCAGACTTTTAAGATGGTAAAGGGGTGGCCAGCAGCGTCAGATTGGTATTACACTTCCGGTTCCAGCAGTTTCTTCATCTGGAAAAAGGGACTAATGAAGTATTTACCTCAATACGCTTAAATTGCCTTGGAGCAAAGGTCTGCAATGCTTAACTTAGGAAGTGGCACCTAGTAGGGAGTACTAAACATTTGTGGATTTTCTCATATAGTTCTTTTGAGGCCAAAAGCAGAAAACATATATTAAGTAATGTGCAGCATAATGAGAAAAGCAGTCTCTGATAGGTAGGCTGGCACCACCATCCAGGATATGCTGACCAAGCCGAACTGAACAACTTCACAGAACACCAACATCAACTGTGACTGACCTGGATGGAGACACACTGCAAGCACAGAGTGCAACCGGGACTGGGAAGATTTAGTGCAAAAAAATGTAACTGGAGTAAATTTTTATATACGTTAAATATTAAAGTGACTATATATATAAAAAAAAAAAAAAAAAAAAAAAAAAGAACACCAACATCAGATAAGGCCATTCTGTGAACACAGTGGATCAAAACAAAAAGAAACCACTCTGCAAAACAAAAAAGAACATTGTCCTAAACATAAACAAATGACTAAATAGCTATACCTTGTCTACCATTGATACTGCAAGCAAGTTCACCAAGAATGGAATTCACGAGAGACCGAAAGAGCAAGAACGAGCAAAACTTTATTGAGCCGGCTGATGGACAGTCTCTAACCAGGAGCTAGAGAACACGTCTGCACTGAACTGGGTCTCACTTTCAGTTTAAGTACATTTTAGGTTTCCACAGTAACCATTCCCTCATTTTTGGGAATCTCACAAGAATGTCACACAATTATCACAAAGTTTACTCTTCCCAGAAGCTGTCAAACAGGTGTATTGCAGATGACCATGCAGTTTAACTTTTAGTGCAATTCCCAATTTGTCCTGTTTGTTCTGCTCCCATTTTATGACTCTGCTCTCCTTTAAGTGGGTTGAAAACTAATCAAAGGAACTGGGGTAAAGAGCGGGGTCAGTTACAGTTTAAGTGAACTTAAGTGACGTCTCTTAATATGGAGTTAGAAAAGAAAATGGAGTCTCTCTTGCCCTATCACTGTGAGAGACTACTTCTTTTTCACCAACTGAAGCTGTAGGGCAGGCAAGGTGACACACAACTGTAATCCCAGCACTCTGAGAGGCTGAGACAGGACGAACAAGTTTGAGCAACTTACTCAGACCTTGTCTCAAAATAAAGAAGGGCTGGGGATATAGCTTGGCTTTGGATTCAATCTCTAGCATTAAAAAACAGTAAAGCTATAGTCTCGTTTGGCTCTTCTCCTTTTGAATGTAAGAAATATTGAAATATCTAGTCATAGAATTACTCCCACCTCCTGAGAGCATCTAATCCAGAGAGAAGCTCTGCTTCCTTTAACCCCTTATTAAGAAATCCAAATTTAAATTCTGTCCAACACTACTTAAGAAGACCAAATTCAAACACTCTTCCTGAGATGTCCTGCTTTTCCCCTTGGTGGGCCTTCCTCCTTACAAGCAGATAAATAAGTCCAATTTCTCCAACTCCAAGGAAAAATTCTTGGTTTTTTGAGACGAGGTCTCACTATGTAGTTGAAGCTGGCCTTGAACTCATTATGTAGCCCAGGCTGGCCTCAAACTCACAGCAATCCTCCTGCTTCACTCTCCAGAGTGCTGGGATTACAGAGGTGCACCACTACAAGGTCAAATTATTTTATTTAAGTAGAGGGGAGTACTGGGGACTGAACTCTGGGCCTTGGGTATGTGAGGCAAGTGCTCCACCCCTGAACTATATATCCTTTACAGAAAGTTTCTTTCTTCCTTTTTTTTTTTTTTGCAGCCTTGGGAATTGAACCTCAGGGCCTTAGTAGTTACCTACGTCCCAACCCCTTTTCATTTATTTTTGAGACTGGATTTCTCTAAATCACTAAATTGCCTAAGCTGGCCTCAAATTTTCAATGCTCCTGCCTCAGCCTCCCAGAGTGCTGGGATTACAGGCCTGTACCACCATGTCTAATTTGGCTAATGGGTATTCACGGTTATCTCTGAAGGCCACTGGTAATAGTGAGAAGTCTTTAAATGGTAGCCTATTATACCCTAAGGAGAACTGCATGATGTATCCAGAGTGGTCAAGAGAGACCTCATACAAGTACAGTCATGTGACATCTAGGAGCTTCTGTCAGTGATGGTGGTCCCATAAGATTATATTGTCTAGGTGACACTGTAGCTGTTTTAGTTTGTATGGTATGAATTGCAACAAGAAACTGCCTCATCATACTTAATATATCCCTATAATTAAGCGAGGCACAAATGTATTTTGAGGCTTGCTGGCTCATTCTCTCTCTCTCCCTACCTCCCTATACTGGACATGGAACTCAGAGCTCCTCTACTGACATACACTCTCAGCCCTTTTGTTTTATTTGAGACAAACTGTCCGGCTGGCCTTGAACCTTCCCCTTTTAGCTTCCCAAAGAGCTGAGATTACAGGTGTGCTCCAGCACACTCAGTATCTTCTCAGGCAGTTTCTCCTCAGGCAATGTCTTCTTTCCTCAGTCTCCTCTGGAGACACAGGACAAAACTTTTTTGCTTTCCAACCTTACAAGTAGAAAGCAAACTTGCTAAATTTCTAACGAAGTAAAATCCCTTTAGTGGGGTGCACGTTCCCAGCTACTATTTAGAATTCCTCAAACATAACACCTCAGGGGCAAGTAGAAAACCCTTTCCACAGGTTCACAGTACAGTCTAATCCACTACTCTAGCCCCGGGTTGAGAGGCTGGCCTCAAATTTATTCTACCAACAACCTAGAATAGCGCTTCACAAGCAACAGAGAATCTCACAAAGGCTGAGGCACAGTTAAGATATAAATAGATGAAAGGAAGTAAGGAAGAGAGGAAGAGAGGAAGAGAGGAAGGGAGAAAGGAGTGAGGGGAGAGAGGAAGAGAGATAAAAAGAAGGGAAGCAAGGAAAGAAGAAAAAACAAGGAAGGAAAGAAGAAAAGAGAAGGAAAGAAGGAAAGAAGGGAGGAAGGAAAGAAAAGAAAAAGAAAGGAAAGAAAAGAGAAGAAAAAAGAAAAGAAAAGAAAGAAAAGAAAAAAAGAAAAAAGAAAGAAAAGCAAGCCGAACCTCTCGGGCAAAGGTCGCTCCTACCTCGAGGACCTACGGACTTCGGGCTGCTGCCGCGCAGGCGCCCGCCTCTTCCAGGTGAACTACGAGTTCCATCATGCCTGGCGCAGCGGCATCGCTCGGTAACTCGCGCCATAAGACGCGCGCAATTTGGTTCGTCCGCGCGCCTGCGCCTCAGAGAGTTCTGCGCAGGCGCACTTTCAACGTTTGCCGGGAGGGCGGGGTATCATCCTCTCGCTGATGCAAGAGCCTAGTTCGGTGCTCGGAGTGGTATCGGGAGGAGTCGTGCTGACGCCGGGGCCTGGGGCTGAGCCGTCTCACTTCCTACCGGTGCCGAGCCCACGCGAACTGCAGCCATGTCCGGGGATGAGGTGAGGGCCAGAGCCTGGCGCTAGGGCTGAGGACCGAGGCCGGAAGCCGAGCCCACCCTCATGTGGAAAGTGGGCCTGCGGCCTAGCAGCTGCCGCCATGTGGGGCAGCCGGGCCTGGGCAGCCCGGAGCGGTAGAGCAGATGAGGACTCGGGCTCCGCACACTTGGCCGCACCCCGTCCAGTTCGGGGTGTCGGCGAGGTGGGCTTCCTCCCGCGGCCGGCGTTTCGGGAAAGGAGAGCGCGCGCGGGGTTGCCCCCGCGGAGGGGCCGGGCCGCGGGAGTGTCTCCCTGGAGCGCCTCCCTGGAGCGCGGTTGGGGTCTGCGCGCCGCGTCCTGTCCCTCTCCGCTGGGCCCTGCCCCGCGCCTCGCCCCGCTGCGCGCCATGGGAGCCGCCTCCGGCGCCGGCGAGAGTCCCGGCCGAAAACTTATGTGGGCTGGCTGTCCCGGGCAGGTGTCCCACGCTTGTTCCCCGGGGCATCGCTGCTTTGCGACCTGGGTCGGGAGTTAGGGCCGCCTCAAGCTCCTCAGCTAGGAGGGCGACCCCCCCCTTTCCGGAAAGTTTCCGGCCGGAGCGGGGCTCGGCGACGGGAAGTCAGGGCAGTCCGGGCTGCGGAGCTGACAGTCTTCCTCTCGGCGCGCCGGGATCGCCGCAAAGCTCCTCAGATGCGTCCTCCTTGCCCGGCTCTCGCTTCACCTCCGTGCTCAGTCGGACTGCCTAAAAGTTAAAGCACCTACTGCTTCAGTAGGTGTTCCTTAACACTGGAGGTGGATTTCCCCCTACGGCCCTCCGAAAAACTGCTTGTCAAGAATTTATAACTCCCTTGGCCTGTTAGGGCCCTGGAGAGGAGGAGTTGTTCGAAGCTCTAGAGAAGTTGGCTTTTCATGTAGGCCTGGCATGATGCTTAGAATTTTCTCAAACAGTGGGAAGGTGTGATTTGCAAGGTAAGGAATGGTGTAGGAAAACCACTACTGGTAAGTGAGCTCACAGTGAGTGGAGTGAAGATGTGAAAAGTATTTTTGTGTAGTTCATGGAGGACTTTCAAGACTTAAGTTTTAGATCTTATTTGATTTTTCACACCAACCCTGTGAAAACCCTGTCAGTTCTATGTTCATTTTTGAGATTAGCAAACTGAGGTTTATATTTTTGTAATGCCTGCAATCAAATTCTTAAGTGGCTGAGCCAGGAGAATTCTAGGTCTATTCACTGTTGTCTGCATCTAGGTGAGTAGGAGGTTCTCACCTTGGCATAGAGAAAGCGGGACGGAGATGTTCTTTCCCGGAGGTCCTAGTAGATACTGCTGTAAGCTTCGGTGTTACAAAAGTTAGGAGAGGGCTGGGGATATAGCTCAGTGGAATAAGCGCTTGCCTAGCAAGCGCAGGGTCCTGAGTTCGATCCCCAGTACCGCAAAAAAAAAAAAAAAAAAAAAGTTAGGAGAGGCAGTGTTCACACTTGTTTTATTTCTACTCATTTCCCAAACTTTTTTGTAACACTTAGCAGATACATTACAGTGCTTATTTATTGCAAGATTATGAGGTGTTCTGTATATGGTTTCTATGGTAATGTGCTCAGTGTAAAAGGGAGGAGTCAGCTTTAATGCAAGGTAGAAATTGTCTAGGTGCCACAGGCAAAGTAAGGCCACCAGTAATGATGGAGGGAGTAAGAGGGATCCTGTTTAGTAATGGAATCAAGTTTTGAAAGTGGAATATGAATACCGTACGTGACTGAAGGATGAAAAGTTTTTTGTCAAGAAGAGATGGTAGAACCAGCATTCTAGTAATGGACTTGGGAAGCCAGTAAAATAGTTTGTAGTTTAGCACTGAGTACCATACACTTTACCAGTTTACTAGTTTACTTAACTCGTTTACCAGTACAACCAGTTCATTTTATAGGTAGAAAATAGAGCCCAGGGAGGGCTCTAGTCAGTCACACAGCAAGTTCATAGGCCGAGAAGCCTGCCCTTTGGTTTAACTCTGTCAGGTGGAAGTTACCAGTAGAGGGAGGTGTGAAGTATGGGGTGTAGGTTCTGAGTTCATGTAGTACTGTTTTGTTTTGTTGTGCTTTAGACAGTCTCACTCTCTAGTTCAGGCTGGCCTTGAACTCACTGTAGCTCAGACTGGCTTCATGATCCTCCTGCCTCAGCCTCCAGAGTGCTGGGATTATAGATGTGCACCACCATGCCCAGCTCTTACAGTGCTGTTGACTAGATAGGTATTTGTTAATAAATCCCTGAACTTCTGGCTATCTTACAGACTTAAAAGTGTGACCTATAAACTTCTAGGAGCTTTACAGAGTGGAAGTTATTTTGCCTGGAAGCTAGGATAGAGGTTTACAGAACCTACTATTTTAAAAAGTAGTTTATTTTTTCCTTTATATTTTTTTAAATGACTTACATATAATTGACATAAAACAAACTACACTAAGCTATACCACCAGCTTGCATATTCTTTTTAAAACTGGTGATTAAACCAGAAACTCACCAGAGCATCACATTTTTAGCCTAGGGGAACTGTAATCTTTAAAAAACAGCATCTTAGAAATGTGAGTGCTGCTTGGTAGAAAATAAATCCCCTAATCTTCAGACATTCAGAAGTTTTTAGACTTTAAATTTCCTTTAAAGGACTGGCAATATCTAAGATTTGCTTATTGCTAGGTTTCACATGGCCTCAGAACATTGGTTTTCACAGACTGTAAGGTGTTTTTGTAAAAGAAGCTTTAATCTAAAAGAAAAAGTTTTTGAGTAAAAACAATGTGTTGTGTGAAGTTTACAAAACACAAAAAAAAATCTCTCAGAATCCTGTCACCCTCGTAGAATTTCACTGCTGAAAAGAGGCAGGCTTCTTTTTCTTCATAGAGTGGCCTCCTGGTGTGAGGTAGGATGGATGGAAAAAGGCAATTTGATGAAACACTTTAGGCTATTGATAGGGTAATTTTAGCAGGTATCCCTTTTGCCTTGCCTTCTCCAATCCAATATAAGAGGTTGAAAATGGAAACTATGGGCCTTACTGTGGACTTTAAAAAAGAAAAGCTCAGGTGGTTCTATCATTTTCTATAGGTGTAATACATCAGCAGCAGCACCAGCTATTCGCTTCTCAGATCCAAACTACTCTCGTACACAAAACATTTGGATGTGGTCATCTGGTAATTTGAGTGTCAGATATGAAAGTCTTAAAAAGCCATGATTTTAGTTGAGACTGATACAACTTTTAGCTTTGAGGAGTGCCATTCTGGGCACTGGTTTGAGATCCTTGGTTTCAGTATTTGTGAACTACTTTGTAGAGTTGTGGCAAATAAAATGAGGCAAAGTATATTAAGTGTGTGTTAAATATATATTAGGTATTCAGTGACAGTAATTGAGAGAGATGTTATTTCAGTATAAATCCTGCATGTTTATTATCCTTCAGAAGACTACAGTCTTTATTTTACCTGTAGATCTCTTTGTGCATGGTGGTACATACCTGTAATCCCAGCACTGGGGAGACTGAGGCAGGAGGATTGCTGTGAGTTTAAGGTCAGCCTGAGCTACCTAGTGAGTTCAGGACTGGCCTGAAGGTCAGGGATATAGCTCAGCAGCACAGTGCCTGCCTGGCAAGGTTGTGAGTTTAATTGCTGGTACCAAAAAAAAAGAGCAGCCTGAACTACATAGCAAGACCCTGTCTTAAATAATTAGATAGATCGTTAGATAAATAACTTTACCTGTAGATCCAGATAAGAATTTTTCAGGAGTAAGGCAGCTGTGAAGCTATCCTCTTATGGTTTCAGGATATCTCCTTTTTTTGATCTGTCTTGCTGAATAATAGTTAAAAGGTAGTTAATATTCCAGGGAACCTGATGCTTGAAAAGATGCAATAAGCAGATAGTAAGCCTTGCCAGAACCAAATTTAAAGTGCCTGGAGTGCTGCCTCATTGCCAAGTCTTTCCCTTTCAAGAGTGAGGACGAACTGTAGCCCCCCCTTGTAAGAGTGTGGTGGCCGAAGGCTCTGTAGTAGGTCAGCACTGTGCTTGTGTGTGGGGTGTCTGCCTTCTGGCTGTCCTATGGGAGGGTGGTTTCTTTGTTTCGCAATTAATGTTCTTCAGACTAACTGATTTCACAATTATTTATTTACAAACTAGATACTAAGGTAGGAGAGAAACACCTGGAAATGAGGCTGTGTAAGAATTTCTAGTATACCATGCAGGTGCTTTTCTCTCGGGTGAGGGTAGTGACTACCTTACCTTATTCCAGTCTGTAATGTTGTTTCAGTTGAGCTTAGTTTTCTTAATGTACTTGGGACATAAAAAAATCTTAATTATAAAGACTTTTGAATTTTTTGAGCGTTTCTTTCATGTTAGGGCTGGGGAATTACATATCATGCTTTATGAACTGTAAATACTTATATAAATTATAATTACACAGGCTTTATATTTATTTATTTATTTATTTATTTATTTTATCCTTTAATCTTGTTGGGCTTGGTTTTAGTAATCTTTATTTTACAGCTTTACAGGTAAGGCATAGATAACACAGTATGAACAGGGGCTACAGGCCTCGGGGGTTTTTTTTTTTTTTTTTTTTTTTTTCTTTTGGTTTTTTGGAGGCAGTGTTGCTGTGTAGTTCAGGCTAGCTTTCAACTCACTGTGCAGCCCCACCCTCCAGGCTGGCCTGGACTAGTCCTTTTAATTACTACACAGCTCACAGCAGATCAGTGAGCAAAATGCTAAATTTAAGTCTGGTAAAATGTGGGCAAAGATTTTAAAGAAGCTCAGGAATAAAATATTTGGGATCTGAATCTAATTCTGTTTGATTTAAAGACTTCACTCTTTCTGCCGGGTATAGTGGCGCATGCCTGCAATCCCAGTACTCTGGAGGCTGAGGCAGGAGGATCATTTTGAGTTTGAGGCCAATCTGGGCTATGTAGTAAGTTTAAGACCAGCCTGAACCACATAGCAACACTCTGCTCAAAAAACAACAAAAAAGCCTTTATTTTTCTGCTCTATCAAGTGTCTGCTTGGTAAGTTTAAAACTCTTACATCTAAAATACCTATTTTTTTCAAGCAATCAGTGCAAAACAGTCTACAATTAGAAATTTCTCCTCTTATTCTATTATGGACATTTAGATAAAATAGTGTGAGAACTTTTCACTTTCTACAATCAAAGAACAATAAAAGTTTCTGTAGAAATTTCTTTTAATTGGAGATTTACTGCATGAAAGGATTTCCTGAAAGGTTAAGATTTGTCTGAACTTTAGAATAAAATTTTTTAAATATCAGATCATACCAGTTCTCCTTATGGGCAACCCTGGTTTTACCAAACTTGAATAAAGTGTTTATAACCTGCCTTGGCTTTGTCATACAGAAGGTAAGAATTGTAATGTAGGTTGTTGCTGAGGTTCTGTACTTCCCTGAATTCCACAGTTCATTCATCATGTCCAGATTTGCTTATGAAACTAAAAGTGATGCTGTGTCTTCCTGTACCTTATACACTGGAAGGAATGCGCACACGTTCCTACACTCTCCCCACCACACCCCATGTTTAATAATAAAAGGAATGTCAACAATGGATAGTTTTATTTTTTATTTTGGTAAAGTCTTTTTGGTATTTTAATCCATCAAATACTCTTTCAAGAGTATGCCTTGAGGGTAAAGCATATTTGGAATATGAGCGTTAATAAGAACAACCATTTGGTCTCTTTTTCTTTTTTACTGTCTTAAACAGATGATTTTTGATCCTACTATGAGCAAGAAGAAAAAGAAAAAGAAGAAGCCCTTTATGTTGGATGAGGAAGGGGACGCCCAGACAGAGGAAACCCAGCCTTCAGAAACAAAAGAAGTGGAGCCAGAGCCAACCGAAGATAAAGATGTGGAAGCCGATGAAGAGGACAGTAGGAAGAAAGGCAAGTGGTTAATGTCAGAGTCACTGTTGTCCTGGGAGCCTGGGCTCCTTCAGTGGTTTGGATTCTGTACATACATGGGCATTCAGCCTGTGGCGGCCATCAGCAGTCTGTGTGCACTGGACCTTGCCAGATTTCTGATAAATTTGTTGCAGGAAGATTCCCACTGAATTCACAAGTTGCAGACATGGCAAAACCTCATTATTTCAGGGCTGATTTTCCAGTCTAACCTGTCAGGTCCCTTTTCCAACTTTTAATAGTGGTTGTCTTTGAAAGTGGACATAAAGAAATAGGACCCAGGATAAGCAGATTTCTTGGGATTTTTGTTTTTTGTTTTTGCCTTAGTAACTCTGAAAATGTATGTGTGAGATTAATATCATAGTCTAAAATGTTTGGAGTTAGGCCCCGGCTTTTTACTTATGTTAGTGCTTTAACATAGGCACAATTTGACTATGAGAAATAAATGATTCTAAACATAATTTGTATTAAATGTAAAATTGTTGGGAAAGGACTAGAATTCATTGACCAAATAACCGTGTTAATTTCTTGTACATTTTTGAAAGAAATTTGTAAAAGAAATCATTTCATTTGTAATAAGATAAAATGAGCCAGGTGTGGTGGCATGTGCCTGGAATCCAGCCACCCTGGAGCCTAAGGCCAGAGGCTAGCAAGTTCAAGGCCGCCTTGGGTAACACAGCAAGATACTGCCACAAACTAAAGTTTAAAAAGAGCGGAGGGTGTTGCTTAGTGGTAGAGCACTTATCTAGCATGAGTGAGACACTGGGTTCAGTCCAAGTACCACAAAAAAGGGGAAAAAAGGATAAAGGGAATTCATGAGTAGCTCCTTGAGTAACTTCATAGCAGAGGGATCCTAAAGTATTCTTAGTACACAGCATAGCAGAGCAAAAGAAAAACTTACTGAGCAGAACCCATTATTACTCATTCAGGATAGATTCACTGATTTTTTTGCACAGGTTATGATCAAAATATACTGTGCATGTTTTTAAAAAGTTTGAAACTCATTATAGTAAAATACGTTGCCATTAATCTTGAAAATACTTCCCCTCACTTTGAATATACTTACCCTGTTGTTCTGCCACTCACTGAAGCAGTTCTGGAAGTCTTTTGTGAGTGTCTTTTTTTTTTTTGGTACCAGGAATTGACCTCGGGACCTTGCGCTTGCCAGGCAGGCGCTTGTGCCACTGAGCTATATCCCCGTCCCTGTGAGTGTCTATAAGGTATGATAAAAAAATACGGTGAGTGCTGCTGCCGAATGATAGCCACGCAGTGTGTCCTAATCCACCTTACTGCCTGGATCTGGTACCATGCAACTTCTGGTTCTTCCCAAAGGTCGAAATGGCCATGAAAGTGAACATTGTGAATCTGTTTGGGGCAGCACAACTAAAGACATTCATGAAAGACGGTCAGAACTGCTCTAGAAAGTGACAAGAAGAATGGGTGTGTTTGAAGTGAGAGGGAGTATTTTGAAGGAGATTAATGGCAATGTGTCTTTTACTGTAATTTTAAAAAAGCATTCACTGTATTTTTCAATCACACTAGCAACTTTATTTTAATGAGTGACATCATTTATATGAACCTTTTGATAATTGATTCAGTAAAATACTGAGCCTGGTGCCAGTATGGAGTTGAACAAGGCTTATCCAATTAATATCTAGAACAGAGATGGAGAGGCAAGGTAGTAGCAGTTGCATGATCAGGACACATTATCTGAGTGTCCTGAGGACATTTCAGTTACAGTGGTACCTTGGTTCGTGAACTTAATTCTTTCCACAGTTCAGGTCACAAATGGAATTGGATGAGCCAAATCAAATTTCCTTACAAAGTCAAAATCAAACCTCACCATTGAGTTTGATTTGGTTCTTGTCCAATGTGCTTTGGGACCAGAATTGTGGAAAGAACTGTTTGTGAATGGAGGTACCACTATATAAGCTCAGGGAAGTAACTTCTAACCAAGCTCTATGAGTTGGAGGTTAAGAGCTGTGTGAGAAGGTCTGTGGGAAGGCTTGGAGATGGGAGACTATGTGCAGTGAATTGGAGGAGGGGTTCAGGAGGGCTGGAGCCAAGAATTGAGGTCTAGGGGTTAGAAGGCAGAAGTGGTGGGCAGAAGGCGTGAACTGATAAAGCTTGGAGTTGAGCTCTGTCTTTGTCTTGGAAACAATACGAAATGGTAGAGTCAGATTACTAAAGCTGGTCCTCTAACTAGCTTTGAGTTGATCTGTCAGTGTTTTCAGATCTTTAACCTTTGTGGTGTGGAAGGATTACTATACTCATACCTGATCTCTTTTCTGGTGACTTAATAGCTGTCCTATAATTTGGTTCTTTGCTTTCTGCTAAATGTTAATAACTGGTAATCCTCAATTTGTCTTTGTAGATGCATCCGATGATCTAGATGACTTGAATTTCTTTAATCAAAAGAAAAAGAAGAAAAAAACAAAAAAGATATTTGATATTGATGAAGCGGAAGAAGGTATAAAGGTAGTATTGCTTTCTTGTTGAAGGTAAAATTTGACCCTTGAAATGTGAATGGCTGTTTCTCCCTCTGTGTCATACCTTTGCTTTTTTATTGTTAAGCGCTTAAATCAGCTCTATTAAGGTCTTTTTCTTTGGCGTGTATCTCACTAGTTACCTGAAAGATTATAGAATGTAAGTATAGGTCTTATATATTATTTGCTACTGAGATGGTCACAAAATGCCCACTGTCCTTAACTATACTGAGATTGGCTGAGGGGAGAGATTTCTGTAAATGAGACATCTTATGTAACAGTGTAAGACTTTGGGTAGCATCAAAGAATGATCCCCACCCAGCCTGTGGTGGTTGATAGCTGATGACAGTGTAGCCAGTAGGTAAACCAAAACACATAGGCTAGTTCAGATGCCACCTGTTATTATCTTGCACAGCATTGATTTCCAAAATAGATACTTCAAAATTCTTTTGAACAGGAAGTAAATAGTATGAGTGGTAGGTGGATAAGAGGGTAGGTGGGTGAAGGAACAGGGAACTAAAAGTATCCTTTCCCTCCCAACAGCACCTGTCTTAAATATGCTGTAGGAGTCACAGCAGAGCCCGCATATCTGTAAAACCTAGCCAATAGCCCGTGTGTGTGTGTGTGTGTGTGTATTCACAAGAGAGAACTGGGACATACACCAAGCATCCCATTTTATACCTTCTGAAAATTCACTTTGGTAAATACTTTATTGCTCAAACTCAAGTTGATAAGGAGTAGCCATATGTAGCAGTAAATTTATACATTGAACTTTGGAAACAATATCATTTTGATGACAGTTCATCAAGTGCATATGGATGATTATAGTAAGTTAGGGATATGTACTAATTGCAGGGTAATAATTAAAGATTTTTCCTGTTTTTAGAGGTATTTTAGTTCAGGGATAATGTAGAATCCTTTTGAACAAAATGATTTTATCTGTTGTCTCCCTGTTTGGGTATTCTCTTCTGTTGTTGTAGAGAAATTGAGAAAGTAGTGCTCAGACACTCTGAACCAGTCATGTTTAAACATCCTGGATAACAAAATGACATATTAGAAGATATGCCATAGGAATTAACAAGGATTTGTTGGTTGATTCTTCCAGTAGCTTCTGTCCTGAAGAATCACTGATAAAGCTCCATTTTTATTAAGTGTATGGATGCTTTTTTCTTTTGCGGCTGAAGTCATAGCCTAAGAGTACACTATAAGTGTCCTGTAAGGACATCAACTAAAGTTTGAAGGTCTTGGATTGCTCTCCCATCTGGGTTTTCTGACCATTACAGGGCTTTTGAACCACCTTGAAAAGTACTGTTTGCTATTCTCTTTCTGTGTTTTGCCCTCAGTTTGGGTGTGAGTCTTACTGGGATAAAATAGATAATAAGAGTGTAGGAGTAGGAGCTGGCTGGTGTGTGCCGGTTTATGTTCAGCACTGGTAAGTTTCTCTTTCCTGGCTCATTTTAGAGAATAGGCCAATATCTGGTTTCCATTTTGTGTGGTATCTAATACAATAGGCTGATTAGTGTGGCACCAAGACTACATAGCTAGATTTGGGTCCTGAGTCCAAGTTTGATCTATTCCTATCAGTGCTTTTGTGCTGGTAACATTTCTGAAATTACTATAGCCGTTGTCACAGTAGTTCAGGGTATAGGTACACAAAATCCAGCTGTCAGTTGGTAATTTTGACAGTATTATTGGGACAAGGAACTTGCTAAGCTAAGGGAGAAATTAGAAGGCTGGAACTGAGACTGGCTTTTTCCACTCGTCTAGGGTGTATGTGACTTTACCGTAGGCCTTTATATGTCCTGTTTATATGCGTGTCAATAGCAGCTAATCTTGGGGTCACGTATACCATGACCTGACCGTAATACCATGTCTATGCCCATTCGTGTGACCCTAATTCTCCATGGACTGTGCCTTAAACTCTTTCATGATATCATGTAATGAAATGATGCTCAAAGATCTCTCCACAGTCTGGTGCCAAGCCCAAATGGTATGATAAAAAAAATAAATAGTTGGTCTTTGCCCTGGTTCCTAGCACACAGCTATGGAAATCCTTGTAATCTTTCAATAACAGTGACTCTTACATACTAAAAAGCTTTGCAGTTGGGAGGCCCCTTGAAAGGTAGGGTTGGTCACCATGAATACCAAGCCGTGATTAGAAGTGGATCTTTCTGTGACTCCTTGCTACCTTGGGGATTAGAGGTTTTGCTGATGGAGTTCAGTTGCTAGTGGCCTATAATTTCATTGGTCATACCTTTGTAAGTGAAACCCCCAAATGATGGAGTTCAGATAGTTTTCAAGTTGAGGTGCTGAGATGATGGCACACCTAAAGACAGATGCACTTGCCTTCCTCAACACAGTCCCAGCTCCCCACCCGCCATAGCTTGTCCTATGCATCTGTTTTCTTGCTGCCCCTGGGTTCTCTGAGTATTTTCAGCAAACACTGAATTGGGGGACAGGGCTCCGAAGTTACAGGCAAGACATACAAAAATGTTAGTAACTTGGGGCGTAATACCTGATACTGGCAGCTGAGGTGGGAGCCCTGAAACTATGAAACTGGGCCTTTAGATAGAGAGTCTGACAGTTGTAGATAGGGTCAGAATTGAATTGGAGGACATCTGCCTATTGCTAAAGAACTGGAGAATGCTGTGGGAAACACCTCATATATGATGTCAGTAGGAGAAGTCCTTCCCACTGGTTTAATGATACTTAGAAACTTGGTAAAGAATCTTTTAAAGTTTCCCCAAGTGATTCTAATAGTAGTCTGGTTTGGAAATATGGATAATTACAAAATCCCAAGCTTGAAGAATAACAAGGGATAAAAGAGGGGGAAAAGTCCTGCAAAAATATCTCAAGGATTTCATAATTTAAATGGCAGGATTTCAGCCATTTTGGCTCACCTATGAGAGGCATTTTTTATCTGTAACTTGTAACTTGGAATATTTGGTTTTCCCCCCTAAAATAATGAGCCCATCCTGTTTTAAAAACAATAGTCCCATTGTCAAAATGCTGAGAATTATCTCAATTTCTTAGGACCTTAAGACTGAAAGTGACAGCCAAGAGCCGGCGGAGCCAGAGGATGACCTTGATATAATGCTTGGCAATAAGAAGAAAAAGAAGAAGAATGTCAAGTTCCCAGATGAGGATGAGATACTAGAAAAGGACGAAGGTAGTACTGGGGACTCAATGCCTTGTTCCTAGGTTACTTAACCCTTGAGTAGTGTGCAGAGGTTTTTTTTTTTTAAACATTTTTTTCTGCCCCTTATCTCCATTACATAATAAAAGGTGAAATAAATATTTCTTGATAATGGTAGTCAAAGCTTAATTTTTTTTTTGAAGCTTAATTTTTTTGAGACAGGGTCTCGCTCTGTAGTTCAAGCTGGCCTTGAACTCACTGTGGGGTCCAGGGATATAGCTTGGTGGCACAGGCGCCTACCTGGCAAATGCAAGGTCCTACGTTCAATTCCTGGTACCACACACACACAAAAGAACTCACTATGTAGCCCAGGTTGGCCTTGAACTCTTCTGTGATCCTCCTGCCTCAGCCTCCCCTGGGTATTACAGGCGTGCACCACTACACCCAGCCTGACAGATGGGCTTTTAAAGATGTGGTGGAAATTTCTTAAGGGTTTCAAGGTAGTACTCTTTCTTCTGATTAAGGTAATGCATTATTTTAATGTATTAGGATTTGAGTATTTTGTTACATTAAATCACATTAAGATTAATGCATCATTTTGCCTTGTGTTTGTTAAGAAATGTGTCAGCTGGCATGGTGACATAAGTCTGTGACTGCAGTCACTGGATGTGAAAGGCTGAGGCAAAAAAATCTCAAGTTCAAGGCTTGCCTGGGGTATATAGCAAGTGTAAGGCCAGCCTGGATTACATAGGAAAACCCTATCTTAAAACAAAAAGAGTGAAAGATAAAGAATCAAAATATTTTGGTGCGTTTGTATGATCATGAATGTCACTGTTAGGAGCCAAAACATCCTTGCCTGTCTTTAAGGAAAATAGGGTTGTGTCTGAGACTTGGGCCCTTTCCATTCGAGGCTGTTGTGAATGCCATTCCGCAAAGCAAAATAAATGTCTTTGAAACTTTCATTTCTCTAGCAGCCCCCACCCCATTACTGTATGAGGCCCTTTCCCTTATTCTTACAGTCTTTGTTATCTGTAGCTTTAGAAGATGAAGACAGCAAAAAAGATGATGGTATTTCATTCAGTAACCAGACCGGCCCTGCCTGGGCAGGCTCGGAGAGAGACTACACATATGAAGAGGTGAGATACATTCTGTTGTGGAAAGGCACCAGACTGTTCACCAGGGCTCACAGGAAAAGAAGATAAAATGTTCTCTAAATTTTAAGGCCATTGAGATATAGATTGATGGTAAAACAGATGCAGAGGGGCCGTGATAGCCTGGAGTTTGCTTGTTTGGGCTTTCCTAAATCTTTTTCCATGTATCATATACTTTCCTTAAAATAGCAGAGTTGGTAGAGGTTCATTCATTAACTTTGAACAAAGAGTCACTGAGGATCCATAATGAGCTAGATCCGGGTTGGTGATGAGTTCCTGCCTTCATGCAGTTTGAGAACGCGTAGTGATACATGTGTATATTTAGTAAAAAGTGAAATACAATGCATTAAAGCAAAGTGATTCCAATGGGAATGTTACACACTCTTGTTGGTATTAAGAATGTGTTTGAATACCACTTTATCACTATAGCTGCTGAATCGAGTATTCAACATCATGAGGGAAAAGAATCCAGATATGGTTGCAGGAGAGAAAAGAAAATTTGTTATGAAACCTCCACAGGTCGTCCGAGTAGGAACCAAGAAAACTTCTTTTGTCAACTTTACAGATATCTGTAAACTGTAAGTTGGTCAGTGGAAACCGCCCCCCCATTCCAAATACCGATTCTCTGAAGTTTTAGGAATGTCATTACTGGACTTTATTGCAGATAGAAGAGAAGCACAAGTGTAGGGTTTAGGTTTGGGTTTAGTTCTGTCAGTTCTTTCAGTTTGTAGGTCTTGGGCTCATTTTGTCATGGTATCAAGACATGAGATGGTCAGCTCTACTGACCCACAAGGGTGAATCCTACTTGCTTTTATTACTTATGGGCATTACTTAAAATATCTTAAATTTTTTTTTCTGATGACAGTACTAATACATGCTTATTAGAAAAACTAAGGAAAGTGAAATATACAAAATCTACCATTAAAAGAAGCTATTGTGCTACCATTGATATACTATTTTTTTCCACTTTAAAAAGATGGTTTCTAATAGGCAGTAGAAAGTAGCCTAATAAACATCCAAATAACCAGTAGTTAGGTTTGACGTGTGTTTACTTTCTGACATTTACTTCAGTTCTCTCTTTAGTGTTACTGTTAAGGCCACCTTTGTGTCTTTTTGAGCTCTTTCTTTTCCCTTCTCAAAGGAAGGTATGGTCCTCTAAAGTTAGTATTTACCTTCCCCATCCATGTTTTTAGGTACTTACTCATATATATGTGTTTACAAATAGAGAGTAATACTGCTTATAAGCATTGAAATATATCATATAGTATTAACCCAAAGCTTAAATGAACTGTGCACTGAAATTCATTGAATAGCTGAGAATTTACAGACCGAAATGGTGAACAGGATGGTTTTTTGGAAATTTGGTCAGATTTTCATATGAAAGATAAAACTTACTCATGGTTGTCTTTTCTTTTTAGATTACATCGTCAGCCCAAACATCTCCTTGCATTTTTATTGGCAGAATTGGGTACAAGGTAAGAAACCGTTACCATTTATGTATAATAAGAAATAGTGGACATTTTCTAAGAAGCTGTCTTAATCTCACAAGAACATAGAACATGCTGAGCATAAACACTGACCTGAAAATGAGTAGAACCGGGACTGCCATGTTACTAGAGTTCCCTATCATTAATTGGAACTCTTGGGTCTTTTTGTGGAGCAAATACTAGATTTCTGAGGAACCCATTTTCTTAAGTCAGGATTTTTTTCTAAATTGATAATAGGCTATTGAAGAAATAAATCTTTGAAGTTAATGAGTAGAATAAGAGTAACCATTGAGACAAAGATCCAAGATTAAACAGCCACTTCCCTGTCTTCAGGCTCACCTTCCGAAGGCACTGAACAGTCTACTTCCCTTCAGGAAAGCCAGGATCTTATGGAGTCCAGGCTGAGGAGTTTGACTACAATAGGAAGGAAGCTAAATGTCCCTTAAAAATATTAATATAGGCTTAGGTCATAATAATGACAGCACATATTAAGTACCTGTTGTATACTGGGCGTTGTCTCATGTGCTGTGTTGGTATTATCACAGTCTTTACAACAGGCTGTGAAGACCATACTGTCTTTGTCCTCAGATTTGGAAACAGGTTTAGTGAAGTTGTAAGTCACATGGCTAGTTAGTGGCACAGTCAATATTCAAAGTCAAGTGTCCTTGTCTGGAGCTTGAGCTCTTAAAAGGCTTAATACCTCTGCCCTACCAGCAGAACAAAGATAATTAAAGTGTTCTATGCTTTTCCAGTACTCGTAAAACTCAGCAGTGGGCACTTGCTCTATTTTTGTGGTGTTAGGGAGCACATTTGATCATGATGGATAAGGAAGCCCTGTTGTGGGGTACTTTTTTTCTATTTTTGACACGGTCTTACTGTGTAGTCATGCTGTCCTTCAGCTTACTGTGAAACTGTGGTTGGCCTCAAACTCAAGAGTGATCCTCCTGCCTCAGCCTCCCGAGTGCTGGGATTATAGGCATGCACTACCATGCCCAGCTAGAATTGTGGTCTTTAACATAAATTTGTTAAAATAATTTAACTGTTTTGTCTCCTTTTCAGAATAAGCACAGTATTTACAGAAGCGTGGATAAATCATAAATTGACCAGTGAACTTTAGCCAATACATTAAATATTTGAGGATTTTGAGAAAATTGCACTTACACTTACTGTGAATACAAAATTTCTTATATCAGAATCATGGTAGCCTGGAGATAAAGGATTAGAGGCGATGGGATGATATTAAATCCTTCTAGTTGAAGGAGAACTACCAGGAGAAGTTACAGATGTCAGTTTTACAATAGAGAACACAGAACAAATTTAACTGTCTTTCCTTGTTTTACTTTATGATTTGTAATTTTTAGCAAATGATGTTTTGCACAGTCTTGCCTTCTCAAGAGTGCTTGTCAGCTGGCCATGGTGGCACATGCCTGCAATGCCAGTACTCAGGAGGCTGCGACAGGAAAATTGCTGCAAGACCAACCTGGGTTACATAGTGAGATCAAGGCCAGCCTGAACTGCACAGCAAGATCCTATCTCAAAAAATAAAAAAGAGTACTTACCAAAAACTTAAGGTTATCATTAACTGTCATTGAATTTGTGGCCTGTGATTTCAGCTGTATGTTTTTTTGTTAGTTTCTTGAGAAATAATTCACATATTAAAAGCTTATAATTCAAGTTTAATATGTTCACATGTTAAAATTAGTATGTATAATCATTTCCATAAATGTTTTAATACATTTTCAGATGTATTTTTAATTACAACTGAATCAAAAACATTTCTTTTTTTGTTTTTGCAATGGGGTCTTTCTGTATTGTGCATGCTGGTCCTGACCTCCTGGGCTCAGGTGATACTCCTGCCTGTACCCAGCTTAGACTCTTTAAAGATGGATGTAGCTCTTTCCTTTTGTATTTATATACTTATGGCTCCCTCATTTGATTTGCACGATACACATTCAGTAAGTTTGTTTTCTTTTGTTGGGTAAGTGGGCTGTCACACAGTTAAGGAATCAGTTTGTTTTAGACTTAAAATCAACGGTAAGTGTTGTCACTGGCAGTATAATTGGTTGAAATTGGATTTAATGTTAGGAACTATGGGTAGGTCATCAGGTTTAACAACTTAATTAAAAATAAATTTTAAAGCTGGGTTGGTGGTACAGATCTCTAATCCCAGCACTCTGGGAAGATGGGGGGTGGGGAGGAAGAGTTTTTGCAAAGTCAACCCCAGTCTGCTCAATTTGGTAGTTTAGTGAGACCCTGTATCAAAGTAAACAGTGAATGAAAAAGGACTTGGGATATAGCTTAGTGCAAAAACTTTGGGTTCAATCCCCAGTACTGCCAAAGAGATCAGATAGTATGGCAGACTGATCGTAGAACTTACCTTGTATCACTGAATGAACTTTAAAATCATTAAATATAAAGGTGCTAGAATTTTATTCCTTTAGAAAAAAACAATGGCAGCATTTGTTGTCTTTCGTAGTGGGTCTATAGATGGCAATAACCAACTTGTTATCAAAGGAAGATTCCAACAGAAACAGATAGAAAATGTCTTAAGAAGATACATCAGTAAGTATATATCAGCAGTGTTTTGGGGAGACCCATTTGTTTATGAGCCTAAAAAAGCAGGCCTTAAGTGGGGGAAATAATAATGAAGATGAGGGTTAGGGATGCGGGGAAAGGCCTTGGACTTCTTGGAAGGCCCAGTGATTGAACCTGCTGGTTATTTCTAGGGCTGAAGGCCAAGTCAGAGAAACCTGCCTGTGACTCAGGTGTGGTTCGGCTCCCTTTTATTATCATACTTGTCACTTAAAATTGGTGTTTCGTATTTGTTCCCTTTTGGTGGCTCGCCTGTCCACAGAAGTACAGATAGGCACTGGCAAGCTTCCCTTTATCCTGTGGCATTTGGAATCCTTTTTTAAAAACTCACCTTTTAGTGCCCGAGTATTACAGCAGCCAGCTTGTTTGCTTACTCTTAGAATACCTAGGCTTCCAAGTATACTGTCTTCAGAGCCTGGGTATGTAAGAATTGAGTGGAAATACATTTCAAAGGGTAGAAGTCTTGGCCTCAGTATGGCTACCAGGTAATACTTTGTTGCTTTTCTTGCAGAGGAATATGTCACTTGTCACACATGCCGATCACCGGACACAATTCTGCAGAAGGACACCCGGCTCTATTTCTTACAGTGTGAAACTTGTCATTCTCGATGCTCTGTTGCCAGTATCAAAACTGGCTTCCAGGCTGTCACAGGCAAGCGAGCACAGCTCCGTGCCAAAGCTAACTAATTTGTTAATCACCACTGATTTTGCAAAGCGTGTTCTGAGGAATTGGCTGGACAGGTTACCGTCAAGAGTGGAGATATCGTTGTATTAAAAACAAGATAGAAAAGCTGCCAAGTTCTTTGGCGAGTGGTTGGTTGATCTGAAATCCTTGCCAGTGCTCAAACTGTTGACATACTTCTCGCCTACTTTAACAACTGTCAGAGAAACATGATGGGGTAAGGAGGTGCTTTTTTAAAATCGTTCATAGACTTCTGTAAAATGCAAGATAAATTAAAGTTATTATAACAGTGATTCTTCCAATTTGGTTGTCCTTCAGTTTTCTTTTTTATAAAAAATGTGCTTAGTGAATTCAGCACCAAGCAAGTTTGTGCCTGTGTGCTGGCAAGGTCACTGTACCTTGAGAAACTGGGTTACTGGGAAGCACTTCATTTGGGCAGCCACTTTTCCCTAGCGTCTCCTGAGATACACGGCTGATGGACCTGGCTTCCCGTGAAAGGGTGGTTGGAGCGTAAGATCAGGCATAACTGCCTGTCTTTACTATCTGTGGAATGACTGTAGATTTGGTTTTTCTTATGTGAGGATTGTTGCTACTACCTCTCCCAAGTCCTCCAGCTGTTAGCACATGAGAGAAATACAAGGTGCTAGGTACCCTTCTGTCCTCCTCATTGGCCTCTTACTGTATCTTGTAACTGGCACACTAGTTGGGGAACTGTTGTAAGGAAGTGGTATAGGGTATACAACACACAGGACTCTTGGAAAGTCTACGTGGTGACACTGGAAGAAGCTTCTTTTTTCTCCAGTCTTGTGTTTTGGAATGAAAAGGGCCTACCACAATTGCTTTTCTATTTTCTGTACTAAAGTAATTTTGAATGTGACTGTGAGAAACCAAGAGATGCTACTACTGTGGTGTTTCTGGTGCCTCCAGGTCTGGGTCCTGACGACTTGGCTGGAAGGGTATCCTTCATTGGACTCAGGGGAGAAGGGTGTCTCATGGGTCTGTGCTGTGATCTGCCTTGCTTACGCGTGCTTGAGGTAAGGTATACACAGTGCTTCCCCCTTTCTGGGTGCCAGATTGTCTGTGCTAAGTGGCCTAGCAGCGGTTGCTCAGCCCTGAATGTCTTGACCTCACTGTTTTTAATCACTGTGACCTTTAATTTGAAAATATAGGCCAGTGTTGTCAAGTACCTTGGCTGTGAAGTGGTGGAGGGAGCTTCCCTCAATTCAGGTCTTCCTGAAAAGGCCTCATACTGGCTGAACTGCCACCACTGCCGCGATGAGCGCAGCTGCTGTTTATGACCCCATTTTCCTTATTTTGTATCTATACCCACATAATCCCAATGTCGGATATTGCTGCGTGAATAAAGCAAGGATCAGTGCCTCTGCGTAACTAGCACTCCAGTGCTTCTGTGTGTACGTCATGTGTGTTTTGTTCACTTCTGCACTTACTGGGACTCCCCAGAGGGCACGGGACTTCCGTTTAAGAGATAGAAAGCACTTAGGTCGGCAGTTTCAACTCCTTTTTTTTTTTTTTAACCTCATACTCAAAGCAACCTCTCGAGTGATTCATCCTTTTATGATATTCCAGTGAAGATACTATTTGGTTGAAAGCTATAGATTGAAGATGGGTTGCTCTGCATCCCTTGCAGTAATATCAGCCTCTAATAGCTACCTGCCTGTCACCAACTTTGGCTTGCTAGGAAGTGACAAAGGTAGTTGAGGGTTTCTGCCTGTGAAGAAAATTCAGCTTCTAATTTTCAATTGAGTGTCTTAAGAAAAATGGTTGAAGTGCACACCTGTAACCCCAGTACTCAGGAAACCGAGGCAGGATTGCCATGGGTTCAAGGCCAGGCTAAACTGCATAGTGAGACCCTGTCTCAAAAAAAAGGCAAGTCAGATTTCATCATAGGGAAAAGTAGAGGTAAATAGGTTTCATAACTGCCCATGTACTATGCTGACATGCATTTTCAACACAGATCTTTTATTGTGTATCCCATGCTAAGAGGAAAGCAGTGCCTAGGAAGCTGTAGCTGTTGTATAAATAACATACTTCGATGAGTTTAAGAGTAGAGAACATGTAAACAGCCACTTGCCCCTCCCCTGCCAGACATCTCTGAGCCTAAGTATTCTGCAGGGAAAAAACATCAGCTGGACAGCCTGGAAGGAGGATGTTAGGTAGCACACAAGGCTGTTCCCCATCCAGTTCCTTTGCCTATCAAGTGCAGATTTCACATTGGAACAGAGCACTGGATTTAGTAATACAGGTTTTGTAGCCCTGTATTGGTTTTTACCTGAGAAGAAAATTAATTACTTAAAATATTGATTCCCTATTGCCATACAGCTTTTTAGTGTCAAGATCGTTTGTCTAAAATGAGACTGAGAGTAGTATGTTAGGTCAGTAACCACTGAGCTGTCCTCTAGCCCTTTTAAACTTGAGACAGGCAGGGTCTTGTTGCCAAGGCCTCTGACCACAGTTCTGCCTCAGCTTGTGTGCCTCCCTCAGTTACTAATTATTATTATTTTTTTTTTTTGCAGTACTGGGGATCGAACTCAGGACCCTGCACTTGCTAGGCAAGCGCTTATTCCACTGAGCTATATCCCCAGCCCTCTCAGTTACTAATTCTTGATAATGAGGAGTGTGGCCTTTGAACAATGAAAAAGGCCCACCCTCTCCTATCATCCTATGTTGTCTATAAAAAGGAAAACCAACTTATCTTCTAAGGGGTAATAAATGGTTGATCCAGGCTTGCTCAGTACAGAATTGGGTTTACTTAGTAGGCTGGGTTTCCAGGGTTGAAGTCCATGGTCAGCCGTCAGGAGACTCGGTGGTGCTACTGTAACGGTATCGTTTCTCCAAAAGATGGTCTCAGTTGGCCCTTCCAAATTGTGATTTTTCACACTAAACCTTGGGAACTGTACACAGGTACGATGACAATAAGCTGTTCTGGGAATGGTTGCCTAAACCAGTAAGCCATGCTACCCTTGGCCCTAGCAACAGATGCAGTCTTGAGTTTTAAGTGAATGATTGTACTTGTGAGGGAAGGCCCCAACACAAATGTAGCTGCATGGGTCCTGGCCTTTCAAACCTTATCAAGATACCCAAAAATCTTTTAAAAATAACTTTTGAAGTTGGCTTATTGTATTTGAAGCACAGGAGGACCCACTGTTCTGAACGGTTAAGTATTGATGGATATTCTTCAGGTGAACTGACAGTAATGGGCTATTCATCAGCTACAGATTTTCATGAGCTTTTAGATGTGCTAGAAGCCAAATCAGCCAAAGATATCAAGTGAAAATTTAGCAAACCTAATTATACCATACAGGTGACAACTATTTTGGCTTCTGAGAATTAACACTTTGTACCACTGTACTATGACATGCCTCTTTGTGGCTCAGAACATGGATCATTCTTAGCAACAAAAATCCTTTTTTTTTTTTTTTTTTGCATTAACTCATTCTCCACAGCAATCTTAGAAGTAGGTGTAATGTTTATAAATGAGGAAATGGGATTCTTGGGGAAAGCAACCACAATCCAAGTACATTCTGGCAAAGGGTGGCACCAGAATGTACTGCCAGGCATTGGGGCAGCAGAGTGCTCTTACTGCTCTGCAGTGCTACCTCTCAGTGTCTTATGTTCAGAAGTGCCTGCTGCAGTTTAGGGTCGTTCATGTCCTCCAGGAGCTTCATCTAGTGGTAAATATAATGTGCTAAGAGCTATGATGACAGCAGCAGCACATGGCAGGGCAGCTGTGCTTCAGGCCAGGAAGGTATGTAAGCTGGCCAGGAGAAGACAAGCATTCTGGGTAGAGGAAACAACACGCATATAGGCTCATTTAAGTCAGATGGCACAAGTCTTGCACAGTTAGTTCCATCTGGGCCAAGACTAGAGGACAAGTTTCAGAAATGTGAGACAATGGCTTCTACACTGTGCTAGTGGTCTGGATCTTACTCCATAGGTAGTGAGGAACTCTGGCAACAAAGGGCGAAGGCCAATGGAAAGTAAGCAGCAGGGCAAGTAAGAGGTTATTACAGAAGTGCAAGCAAGATGTAAGAAAGGTCTAATCTGTAAGGCAGTGGGATGAAAAAGGGTTACAGCCAAGACACTATGAACAAATTAACATCTGGAGAGGGAGGAGTGGAAGATGTTGACGTGGGTGACAGGGTAGACTGTATGCTGATCTTTAAGATGATGCATGAAAAACAGGCTGAACAACACAGGGCCCAACTAAGTTCCTTGTGGACATCACTGTAGCCATCCAGCGGGTATCTGACTATACATCTGTTTGGGGCTTATGGGAAGAATGGAGTTCACAAAATCTGAAGTCATGAGTTAGGTGATCTAGGGAGTATACACCATGAAGACTACAGTGGACAGGAACAGGCACGCTGAGGAAAGTCAGGAGATGCTCACAGAAAGCAAGAGCACCGTGGGCTGGGGGTATAGGGCAGCAGTGCAGCGCCTGCCTGGCAAGCAGGAGGCCCTGTGATTCCTAGTACCAAAAATGGGGGGGGGGGGGAATGAGCGCAACATAGTCACTTACGGAAATGGGGATGTGTATATGCCTCCACTTCCAAGGTGACACGAGCTTGGACAAATTATTCAACCTAAGAGGGTGAATATATTCACCCCTAGGATTATCACCAGGGCTGAATACGGTAATGGGGTCTGTGTAAGAATTTCGGCAGCGCACCCAGGAAATCATCCCCCGTACTGGATGCAGGAGACAACAGACTTCCCTTGGAGTTGCCATTCCCAGGGGGCTGAGCATTAGCCCATGTCCAGCCCTCATTCTTCCACCAAACCCTGGACTCAAGGCCCTGGTGGAGGGTATGCTATACAACTGGCAGCTACAATTATGTGACTTTCAGTGAATAGTTTCTGTGGGTGACTTAACCGTGCTGGTTACATCAAATCCAGGATATGCTGCGATCTTTATAAGCCCCAAATAACGATGACTCAGAATACCACAAATGCCTAGATTTTGGCTACATTCTGATCTAGGTGAGGTGAGAGGTGGAGGAGTAAGGGGAAATTAACTTTGAAATGTCATCAATCCACTTTTTTGTTTTTGTTTCCTACATAGCCCTTTTCTGTCTGTACCCAGTCTCTGTGGGGGCGGGGGAACCACTGTGGGTAGGTGGTGAGAAATGGGAGAGGCTCGTGAGAGGACCGAGTTTAAATGAAAAGAAAAAGTGGTTTCCTAAGGACAAAAGGTAGCGAAAGTGGCAGATTCCAGTATTATTCTAGGTGGGAACATTCTGAGAAGCTGAGGAGAGAAATTAAACTACAGGGATGGGGATGTAGCTCAGCGGCACAAGTGCCTGCCTTGCCAAGCGCCAGGTCCTGAGTTCGATTCCTGGGACCAAAAAAAAAAAAAGAAATTAAACTACAGTCTACTACTGGATGGCACCTGGCTCACAATCCCTTGGCACTTCAGCCAGGAAGGAACCCTCAGGCGCGCCAGCACATCCGACCCTCCGGCAGTCCCAGTGGCCATTTTTCACCATTTGAGCTGAGGAAACTAAGCTCAAAGATGAGTATTAGACAACCTAGACTCGTGGTGGTGAACCTATGGCACCTGTGTTGCTGTGGGCTATCAATGAATGAAAATTCTAGAAGGTCTGCCATTACTGCTGTATAGTGTTCCCTGGGCAGAAGAAGTAACGGTCAGGACAAAAGTGTTTCATCAGGGCAGCTCTGTAGTAGGCAGAAGGGCCAGGATACCATCATGCAAAAAACACAAACCATCTCATATCAGAGTGGGCTGGATTCAATCTCTTTATTGTCAAGGTCCCCATCCTGTACCACCCCCCTCCAAACCTATAGAAAACCCCCAAGCCTAGGAATGTCCTGGGGAGGGGAGGCAGAGTGTGGGGAACCCCAGTGCTCTGCCCTCTGGCCTGGACAGTGCGGACAGGGAGGGTGCATGGGGAAGGGGTAGCTGATAACTCCACCTGCGGAAGATGTGGCACTGGCCTGGGATGCATGGGGGGCAGGAGTGCCTGCTGCCAGCTTTCCTCTGGTACCCGTTACAAGTTGGCATCCAGGGAGTGGGTGCCTGGCGTGAGGCCTTGGACAGTGATGCCCTTCTGCTGGTGGCCAATGCTCCTGTCAGGCTGAGAAACAAGAGACAAAGCAGAGACTAAGGCTCAGAGGAAAGGACCCAGGATAAGGAAGAAGGGTGGAATGAGGTCTGCAGGCAGGCGCCGGCACTACCGCTCTGGCCTCACAACAGGACCGTGTTTTGGCTATGTAACCATGGGGAGCCTCCGCCCCTCCATGTTCTCACCTGAGCCCCTCCCACCTACCCTGCGAACTAGCTTCCAGAGTAAAACCTAGCTTCCCAGGCAAAACAAGTCATGAAGTTACAAGAGGAAAAATTACGCATGAGGAATTTCCTATCTGGAAGCCTTTGCTGATGGAGTAGCTAACAGCACAAATAAGTCATGTACCAAGAGATCCCCAGAGCACTGGAATTCTGAGACCTTCCTCTAGCAAGCCCATCTTGTTTTGAACAGGAACCCAAGGGAATGGGTCAGACAGTGGGCAGAGTTAAGTATGATCCCGCATTCCTCTAAATTAGAACAGAGCAAGGTGGTGCACAGAGTGAGCTTTAAGGCTGCACACTATGTGGTTCAAATCTAAGCTCCACCCATTACTCCCCTGGGATCCTGTGAGAAATATGGTATCTCCCTTCACCCTTCAGTGCCTCAGGTTCTGTCTGTAATACTGGCCCAACCCTTGCACATAAAGAAGTGTGTAGCTCCTGTCACACAGGGCATTTTTTCTCAACAGGATCAAGTCCAAACCCCTAAGCCTAACACAGAAGACACTTAACAATCGTCATCACTCTTTGGTGACCGTCAGTGTCTTGTCCCTATTGTGCAGAGCTAGACTACAACACAGAGGGCTCTTGGCCACACCACACTCGCAGGGTTGTCAGAGCAGTGTCTCCGCTGAGGCCAATCCCTTCATGTGCAACGCCACACCCTCAACTGTGGGCAGGTTCGGCTACACATCGTTTCTTCCTTCACTTGGGCTTCCCTCTCGTCCTGCTCATATTGGGCTGCCATAGTTTGTGTCTTTTCCCCCAAGACAAGGACCTCAAGGGCAAAAAGAAGGCAACACGGCTCACACAGTGTGCTGAGGACCCTCGCTCGGCAGGCCTAGTTATGCGTGGTATCCATGGCACCTGTCAAACTCCTGCCAGAGGGGCATGGCAAGATGGCTAAATGTAGAAGGACCTTCGTTCTTTTATCTAGTGCAGCCTTACCAGGTCTGCTTCAGGGGAAAGGTGCACCCTTCACTTTACTGCTTCCCTCCCTCTGCTCCCAAGCCCACCGTACCTGCTTATTGCAAGGCCCCATCCTCCGCATCTGTGTCCTGGCTGTGCTCCTGAGAAGGAGAAGGCAAGCGGAAACCACAGATCACTCCCTGCACGCTCTGAGTTCTGCCCTGAGCCATCTATCTGGAAAGGTCCTGGGGCCCAGAGCATATCGGGAGGACCCAGTCTACAAGGGGAAGAACAAGGGAAATGACTACACATCAGCCAGGAAGCCTGGCTTGAAATCCCGGGAAGGTGACTGAAGGGCCGCCCAGGAGGTAGAAGGGGCTGGACAGCACTGGAGAAGTGACAAAGAGCACACTTCTGTGGACCGGAGCAAGCTGAAAGCCTTGGAGACTGCCGGGGTCCCAATGTTTGGGGCATCTAAGTCTTTACTGGGGCCTGTACAGAGACTACTAAACCCAAAAGAATAAGATAGAAATATCAGGCTAGGTTCAAAGAAAGAGACGATCTGGACATGTGGAGGACTTCTTGATTGGCACGGTCATGTGTGCCCATGTGTCCACGTGCTAGAGCCCAACAGTGATGAAAAGGACAAATGAAGACCCAGTGAAGGAGTCTGGGCTCCAACTCCGGCAGGGCTTTACCAGCTATACAGCCCTCAGCAAGCTGCTTCACCCTTCAAGTCCTAGCCAATTTTTTCAGGAGGTGAAATGTGGCAACAATATTCTTGCTAAGATTACAACCAAGTTAGCAAGTATGGCCACTGTTTTGCTGGTGCTCAGTGAATGTTCATGAAGTACCCAAGCTCTAAGTGTAGAGCAGATACGTCACAGACTCACAGAGTCTGGTCCAACCGTCCCACTGAGTGTATGGTCCCCAGCCTCAGCCTGAGCACTTGCAACACAGACAAGAACTCACTCCTTTATAGAACAGCCTCCAGGCGTGGTGGTGCACGCCTGCAATCCCAGCACTCAGGAGGCTGAGATAAGAAGATCTGCACGTTTGAAGACAGCCCGGGCTACATAGTGAGTTCGAAACCGGCCTAAACTACGTACACAGCAAGACCCTGTCTCAAGAAACAAAACAAACAAAAAAATCTAAAGCCTGATCTTTGGAAGATCCTCTTGCAGAACTGACACCCACTTTTCTCCCTATGGCCTCCCCCAGGCCTACTCTCTGGAACTTTGCAGACTGTGTGTTCCCCTGCAGCCTCATTCTCTCCTTTTCTGTCCCACATGGAGAACAGAAGCCAAAATGGGCCCTGGGGGTTACCTAGGTCTGCCTTAGTTCTTACTGTGGTTAATTATCAATAGGTAACTATGCCCTGATCACTTTCCCCTAACCCCACAGGACTAGAACCCCTGGGAAGCAGAAAGGAGAGAGCTCATAGGGAAGCAACCAGCTCAGAGTGCCTCCCGACCCCTCCCACCCTCCCACCCCCCCACCCCCGCCGCCAGAGTGCAAAGTTCAGTCCCAGCACCACCCCCCAGGTGTGCCAACTGGGCCCTCACCAGCTCTTCCTCACTATGCGTCAGCAGCCCCTCCTCATCACCGTCATCTCGAGTCTGAGCTTCTTCCTGGGCTGTGCCTGCCTCGGGTGTGTCTTCTGGGGGTGGGGGTGGCCTGCTGGTGCTGCCACCACCGCTGCCACTGCCACCACCACTGCTGTTGCCGCCACCACTACTGCCACTGCCACCACCACTGCCACTGCCACCACCACCGCCACCGCCACTGTTGTTGTCGCCTTTCTTCTTGCCATCTTGAGGATTAAGGTGGAGGAAAAGGGACTAAAATTCAGCCTGGAGCAGCTGTCCAGCATCCTTAGCAGAAACTGGCCTCAATATCCTGAGTCCAACCAGACTGGGATCTGTAGGGCTCTGGGACTCACCCCAGCATCTGACCCCACCCCAGCCTCTGACAACCCCACTCCCACCCACACGCTGCCTGTGCCCCTGGTCACTGAGCTGGGTGAGGACCCTCAAAGGCTGACCTGGGTTGGCCTTTTGCTCCTCAGCGATCTGATCCAAGCGGCCCAACAGAGCGTCAATGTTGGACTTGATCTGTGTCAGTTCTGTCTTGATGGTCTGCAGCTCACTGCTCTTCACTAGGAATTGGGGGGACAGGGTTGTCAGCTGGGGGCTCAAACCTGACAAAGCTCCAATCCCATTCTGTTCATCAGAAAGGTAGATTCTTATTCTTTTCCTGGCCAGGAGAAAGGAAGATTGTCTGGAGACCACCCCCAGAGTGAGCAGCCCATGCTTCTGAACCTGCCTATTCCTCTCCCAGACCTCTCAAACTGAAAGGGACTGAGAAGGAACAGGATGCAGGCTTGTAGCATGCTCCTGTGTGCACCTCAGTAAGAACACATCTCTGTTTAAAGCTGGGAGTTTATCTTACACTGTGTGAAAGGAGTCTTTTGTAGTCAGATTTGCTGAGCGCCTGAACATCAGGAAGAATGTGCAGTGATGGGCCTGTGCAGTCCTAGTCTTGTCCTTACTAGAGGAAAGATAATTCTATTGCCTCACTGGCACCATGAAACAGCACTAGACGACATTCACCTGAAGCCCCACCCCCTCAAATGTCAGCCTTTTCCTCTCAAAAATGCACAAAATATTGGTTGTGTTAGAGCAGCAGATCTGTGGGAAATTTCTTCCTTTTTTCTATTTTCCAATATAAAAAAATGTGATTCTATTATTTACTAATAATAAAAATATAAATTTTCCAAAAAGACGGAGTCACTCACACTTGATCTTGGCTGCGCCAGTGGTCACGCCTGTGGAGCGGGCAAAGAGCTTGACAGGTATGGTAGTTTTGACACGACGGACCAAAGGGACTGTGACACGGGGTCGTTTCACAGGAACTGCCCTGGGCACGGGCACAGGTGACAAGCGACCTCGGTAGTCGAAGAGCCTGTGAAGGCAAACAGGCCAGAGGCTGCAGTATGGCCTGTGGCCACCAGGGGGCACTGCAGCGCTCACTCTACACATTTGGCTAGTTGAAGGGCTGAGGGGCAGGCTCTGCACTCCTCTGCCTGCACCCAAAAGCCCCTGTGAAGACTTTCTGGGCGCTGATGGTGGCTGGTATTCTCTCTGTATCTACCTTCCCAGCCAGCCTGGTCAGGTGCTCGCAGGAGGCATCAAGTGGAAGTGGTCCCAAGTCAGCAGAGGAGCAAACAGCCTCTCTCCCACATCTGCTACTACCGCTATTCTACAGAGAACCACAGCCTTGGTCCGGGGTAAACTCTGGTACTACCTACTTCCTCATGCTACATGCTACCACCAGGTAACTCAGAGCACCATTTGTGGCACCCCTTTGTTCAGGAGGCCCCTGCTCTGGGGATGGTGATGACTAGGAATGGAGAGTCTCTGCGAGCGGTTCCAATCCTGGACCGTGTATTTCCACCCCCAAGGGGAGGGGGCGGCTCTGGCCTTGGTCAGAATCACTGAACCACAGAATCCCAGAGCTAGAGGAGCCCTGAGGGATGATTTGGTGCAAGCCCATTTGACAGAATTTGCCTAAAGTCACACAATTCACTCAGTGGCAGAGCTGGAATTGGCACCTAAGTCTTCTGGCTCCCAGGCCAAGGCATTTCCATCATACCACAATGGCTCCTGAAACCACTTCTGGGAGAGAAGTTATCAAGGCTCAAAAGGTTCTGTGTTTCCTGAGGTGGGTAAGCTGGAGGGAGGAAGAGAAGCAAGGGAGAGAAAAGCTGGGCCAGTATTCACCGTGACTTCTACCCAACAATATGGCTGGCGCCACTGGCACGGGAGCCCACAGCTTCAGGTCTGGGGTACGGGAAGGCTTGGGTGTGGAGAGTGGGACACAAAGCACCAGGGACTACCTCAGACTTCTGAATGGCTACAAATACAAGGGTAAGAGGCCGAGCTCTAAGGCTCCCCTTTCGGCAGGCTGGATACCTCACAGGGCTAAGGAGACTGAAAAGCACAAGTATGAGGACTCAAAACTCCCTGCAACTGGCACTGTACTATTTTTCATCCCAGCTGGCTACATTTATGTGTCCCTTGGGTGTACAGTTCCCTGATGTCTCATTAGAGAGAAGGGAAGTCACACTCAGACTGAAGACAAGATGGTGTCATGGCAGGAACGCTGGCCTGGGCACTCCCAAATGGACCCTCCTCCCAGCTCTACCACTGAGTTGTGAAGCAACCTCGGACAAATGACTGGCAATAGCTCTGGGCTTTCGTTCCCAATTGGAAGACTTAGTGGGCTGCACCAGCAATCTCTCAGGGCCCTTCCAGCTTGGCTGTCTCATGCCTGGGCACGCCCCTCCCCTGCTCACCTGTCGTAGAAGTCGGCCCGGTAGTAATCATAGTCAAAGCTGTAGCCACTGGGGAAACAAAGGGGAGAGGGCTGGAGCTTAGGGGGCGCCACTCAGCCCACTTTCCATAGGCCCTCAACTCCAAATGCCTCCCCAACTTCTAGGCTAAGGACAGTTACTACCAGCAATCACTCCCTCTCTGGAAATAGGAACCCATCCTACAAACAGACGGACAGACGCAGACAGACGGACAGAGTGCCCCACCTGTATATGGCAGATGCTGCTCTCTTTAGCCCCTTGGGTCTGTTGGGCTTGGGCTCTCCAGCCATGTTGATGTCTGTGGGGAAGGAAGAGGCAGCGTGAGCATGCTGGCCTGACAGCAGCAGTGCACCTGCGCGTGTACCTCTATTGCACACGCTCACACAGCCTAATTCATGCGCTTACAGGGTATACAGATGGTACAATGGTGGGAGACAAAGGCCTTCACACATTCAGTCTTCAAAAATCAGGCTCATGCCCAGACATCACGTGGATATGCCTATTTATATATTCCACAGACACTCACACATGCACATACACTACCAATCACACATGATGCTCATCATACATGTTTACATAAGCATACTTGAGAACACATACATCAGATACAGAGAAACACAGACACACTGTCACACCCAATCATACACACCAATAACATTGGTACCTCAAGCACATTCAGACTTGGCTCCAATTTTGGAGGGGGGTCTCGCTATGTAGTTCAGGCTGGCCTTGGGCTCACTTTGTAGCCCAGGCTGATCTCCAACTAGCAATGATCCTCCTGCCTCAGCCTCCCAAGTGCTGAGATTATAGGCGTGCACCACCACTCCTGGCTTTGACTCCAAAATTATATACTTAGGAGCTGGGGATATAGCTCAGTGGAATAAGCGCCTGCCTAGCAAGCACAGGGTCCTGAGTTCAATCCCCAGTACCGCAAAAAAAAAAAAAAAAAAAAAATTATATACTTAATTGCACATATTCAAGAAGGCCTTGGTAGGAGATGATCTCCTACCAAATACCTTTGTGTCCAGAACAGTGCTCAGCACATGAAATGATCTCAAGAAACACTGGCAAATGAATACATGCTTATCTTACATATTGAAGTCTATTCTAACACAAACAACACACAAAGATGTGTTTCCACATACGTATATGACAATACACACATACTGAAAGGCAGACCACCCGTGTATGGCTGGTCACATGTGTATCACGCGTTAGGAGCACATGTTCTTGTGCTCCTCTTTCTTCTGGCTCTCAAAAAGGGTTCCAACCTGAGTCACCTATAGGTTGGGGTACTCTGTTCCCTTTTTCTGAGGAATTTGCATTTTAAATAGAACTGTAAAGTTTATTATTAAGAACCAGTGAGAAGCTGGGAGTGGTGGCACAGGTCTGTAATCTCAGTACTTAAGAGGCTGAAACAGGAATTGCTGAGAGTTCAAGGCCAGCCTGGGCTACATAGTGAGTTCCAAGCTAGCCTGAGCTACATAGCAAGACCCTGTTTCAAAAAACAAACAACGAGAAAGCAGGGACAGAAGAGAAGCATTTTTCAGGAGCTTCTAGAATTCTCTCCTATAGGACTTTGTAACTACTTAATTTACAATTTAAATACAACCTGTAACTACTGAAGTTACAATATTTCAGAGGAGTGGAAGTGGTGGTAGGGCTAAAGGAGACTCAGGCGAAATGAAGAATAAAGGCTACTAGCTACTCTGCAGGATGCTAGGAGATTCCGTCTTGAGAGAGGGCTAGCTTACCCAGGGTCTGCCCAGCCAGCACCCGCCCGTTCTCGCCCAGCACAGCCGCACGGGCATGGCGCTCGTTGGAGTACTGAACAAAGGCATAGCCTTTGTGCACAGAGCAGCCAGCCACTCGGCCGTATTTGGAGAAGATGGTCTCCACATCTGATTTCTTCACCACAGCTGTGTTCAGGTTTCCAATGAAGACTCGAGAATTGATGGACTTGGGATCATTCTTGTTGGTTACATTGCTTGTCTGGATCTTCAAGGACATGGTGGCCACCTGAGGACAGAGTGTCACTGTGAGTCTTGGTCCCCAGGTTAGGCTCAGAGCTGCTTACGACCCACACCCTGACTACCTGGGATTGCCCGTTGCCTTCCCACGCACTGCCGCCCCACAGGGTCCGGGCTCCCGTTTCTTCACTTGTTTTCGGTGCCTCTTACTTGCTACTATTTCACGCTAGATGCTTTATGTACATTCCTTTATTTGGTACTTACGTAATCGGACCCCACGTGTTTGTGCATAGGAAGAATCTAACATTCTGAGAGTTCATAGTACTAGTGCATGGGACTGTCTAGTCTACTTAATTCTTTTAAGCCCACATCTTTAATACTTGCCTCTCCTGTTACCCCATTTAAAATCTGAATTTGAAGATCTTCCACATTTTCTTTCTGCTCCTTCAATGTAAAACGGTAAGAAAGAGGCCACATGGTAACTCAAGTATTGTAATACTTGTTCTAGAATACTGTATTTATTAAAATTGCTTAGTCTGATAGAGACATGGACCTAGCCATGACTGTCTTTACTGGTACCATCATTTTGAAAAACAGATGTACTTAATGTGGAGCATAACCCAATTTTTTGTTATAAAAGCTAATAACCATGGGTGTGTCAAATCCTTATTTGTTCTTTAGAATATTTATGATGAATTATTAATTTTCAGTTTTATTACATTAAACAATGAGTGCTTAACAGCAAAAAAAATCACAAAAATAAAAGTATTGCATTTTTAATGTTTATTGAAGGTTTATAAAAAGCATCACAATCTTCAACATCGACTGGTTTTTTAGTGAACAAAGTCTAAAAAAGAACAGAAATAAATTCCTATATGAACTACAATGAAAATAACCAATAGCACGCTACAAAAAAAAAATAATCTTCAATGATCACACCTAAGGCAATCTTCACATACGACAACAGCATGTTCCATACACGTGTATCGCTTATACTGACAGCGCATGTGTTATGTCTTCCTGGCCGTTTTGTAGGAATACTTGACATCTCGCTGGTCTTGTTGTTTTGTTGGGAGGTTCTTACTATATTATGCAATGTGTAGTTGGCAAGAACGTAACAATCTTTGCTTCAACTGTCACACCCAAGGCAGTAGTATGACAACTGCACTTTCAACGCACATGTCTCATTTACACTGATAGCACAAGAGTTTAGCTTTTCTTTCCTATGTGGCAGGCCATTCTTGACACCTCTCTTCCTATTTTGTCATACTACATTATACTATGTCATACTTTGTTATACTATACTATATAAGGTGCAGTTAGCAAGGAAATAGGGTACAAAAAAATATGAAATGTCTAATGAGAGCTTAGACATTTTCACATCAGCTGTGTACTTGCTTAAAAAAATCTAAAAACATCAGAAATAAAAAAATTATGTGAACTACAATGAAAATACCAATAGAGATGCAGTATTCATCCATTCCCTTCTGACCGCTGCTGTTTCCTTTCTGGCTGCGCTTTCTCCTCTCCCGCTCTGGACCAGCACTCAGGACTGTGCTCACCTCTGGCCACGGCGAGGGCCGGTGTGATGGTAACGGAGAACCAGGACACCACAGCGCCGTCTTTCTGTAGTCCGGGCTTTGTGAGGCTTCAGCCTGGTGCCGCTTTCTAGCAAGCCTCGGTCCTCCAGCCCGTTGCTGAACTGGCTGCTCTCACTGATCCGTGGCTGCCGCTCCTCCTCTGGTTCCCGCGCTGGGGAGCTCAGATGCTGGGGGCAGTGGCTGAGGAAGCGCACCCCTGGCAGCAGCAGGACCACAGTGCCCGGGCCCCTGCGGTGCTCATTGCCTGAGGCTGGCTGCATGGCGCAGGGTTCCAAATCCCAGCAGCAATGGCGAGCATGGCGCGGACTCGAGTACGAAGTGGGAGGCGCCGCAGAGCTGCTGGGCGGATGGACGCACTGAGGGACCGAGCGGAGGATGAATCTTTGCAAGTGCCCATGGAGGAGAGTATCATTAGCAGTTGGTGAAACATGAGCAAAAGAACTGTCTGGAACAAAGGGAAGTATGACCACATCCTCACCACAGCAGCTTTTGAAAATGTGAACAGTCTATGTCCTGGCTATCTCCGTATCTGAACTAGACACCCACAGGTCCCACCTGAGGCACAGTTTTTCTCTGGTCTGCACAGTGGTCAACCAAAATTGGATGTGGCACCTCAGGACATGAGAAAACTGAGACCATCAAGCTGCCTCATTTCAATTGAGAATGGACCACATAACAATGGGTATCAACTGGAAAAAGCAAGGTCGCTGCCCACAGAGAGCCTGCATAAAGTAACGCAGTGCTTAACGAATCCACCTCAGTCTAGGAACTGGCCTTTCAGTGACAGGGACAGGGGAGAAATATGATTTTGTTAGCACACTGACTCTGAGGGGTGGACTCGCATTAATCAAGTTTGCGGTGGCTAATATTATACAGAAGAAAGACAATATACTCTCTTCTGACCATCACAACCATTAAGAAAAAACACCCAAGTCAGCAACACAAAGAACTAAATGACCACGAGAAGGCCACTTTATTAATGCTTAATTTGAAAACATAGCTATTAAGCAAAGCAGGAATCTGATCCATCAGTCTGACTGGCATAGTATCCTTGAATAAATATATGAG
This sequence comes from Dinomys branickii, assembly GCA_004027595.1. Taxonomy (NCBI): domain Eukaryota; kingdom Metazoa; phylum Chordata; class Mammalia; order Rodentia; family Dinomyidae; genus Dinomys; species Dinomys branickii. The sequence goes on along the minus strand of PVLD010002384.1, from coordinate 81,620 downwards.
TGGGAAGTTAAAATGATCCAAAAAACATTCTTGTGAATATTTGACCAAAAGAAAGAAATACAGAGAATCTAGAAAAGTCTCCTCTAGTAAAGATAATGTGAGATATTCACACATGCCAGGGACTGTCACCTAACCATGAAATGTACAGTTTCAGAGGGTGATCATTCATATACTAGTGCAAAATCTACACAGCCATTCATCCTCGACATACTGTTGGCCAGTTTTTCACATTCACAATATGTATTGGAGACTGTCGTATATTGATATGAAAGAATGATGTAATTGTTAAGTCATGTGTAAGTATCCCTTGCTTTTTGTTCCTTAAATTACTTAAATTTCCAGTAAAAGGGGCAGGAAACTCACATTCTAATCTCTTCTTGTCTTCTCTGGAATCTAGTCCAAGAAACTAATTCTTTTCTCCTACATTTTGTTTCCTGCTTTGCAGGATGGTGCCAGAAACTCAGAAAGCATTTCCAGTCTCTCTCTGTCTCTCCTAAAGAGTTGCTTAGGACAACTAGTAAACAGATAATGTAAGTTTACTTCAAATAAAATAAGAAAAGGAAAAAGTGAAGAACTGAGAAAAGCAAGAAGAGATGCATACCACAAGCAGGGTGGGCTGCTGCAGAAGTAGGAGGACAACAGAACAGGAAGATTGCAGAGGCAGAGAAGTCAATGGCTGTCTTCTTTTAGATGCGCTTAGATCTGCTCCTTTGGAAGTTGCTCTGCCCATGCACCGTGGCCGTGACTGATGGTTCACACCCTGTTGTTCAGCTTCTTTCCCGGTCTTTGTAACTGGCAGGTTACATCCTGTTCGGCAGCCAGCCAGCCCTGCCTGTCTTCTGCCTCACTATTCCACTGCACTTTCCCGTGACCTAGATGCAGTGCTTCCGTCTTTCCCGTGATCTTTGAAGCCTCTCAAGAGCAAATATCTCTTCTTCCTTTCAGAGTCTAGATTTGGGGGAAGAGGGTGGTTTTGTTGTGTCCCCACCATTCCATGGAGGTTCAGCTGGGGCTGATCACTAATGACTTCTTGTCAAACCAGGTTTAAAAATCCGTCTTACTTTGCCCCTTTATCAACTTCTCCCTACGCAGAATCTCTTCCACCTGAGCTTCTATGCACTACTCATTCTTGGATTCCCTGAGATCTTCCTCTTTGTCCTTAATATCTTCTGCTATGTTCTCACCCTCCTCCAAAGCGATACAATGCATGTCTCTGCCTTTGACACTCCTTCTACCTCGCTCTCTCCTACCTTTGGGCCACCCCAAGCTCCCAACATTCATCTACACAGGATTATGTGAATATCCACATCTTGGCCAGGGACTCTCCAAGCACAAGCTTACGAGCCCCACTGCTACTAGGTACTTTCCTGTGGATGTCCACTGCCATTAAAAACTCAACATGTCCAAAAAAAAAAAAAAACCAATAGAACTCTATAATATAGTATTTGCTTCAAATGTCACACCTCAGGTAGTCTTCACATGTGAAAATTGCATGTTCCATATACAAGTATCACATTGACAGCACATCTGTTTTGTTTACCTGTCCTTTCTTGTAGGACACAGTTGACATCTTTTCGGTTTTCCTGTTGTTGTAATAGGTTTTTGTGATATTGTGCCTGCCTGTTCACCTGTCAGCTCACCAATGTGCTCCACAATTTTTTGCATAGTTCCCTGGGCAGAAACACTTTGTTTTTCTTCTATTGTAAATGATCAAGAGTTCCACTCCCAATCCTCTTTTAAAAAATTTCTCCATGGTATTTTGTACCTATTTTCATTGTAAACTATCAAACTATGCCACATGTTTAGGGTCAAGTAAAACACAATCACTGACCGATGCTTTGCATTTTGAGTGACATCACAGTTGTTATATAATTCATTAACAATATCTACTCCACCTTTTATTTTGTTGTAGAAAGTTTCCATCTCAGGCTTCTGTTTTGTCAAGGTTTCCTTATCTGTATTTCCATCATGATGAAATGTTGACATCAGCAGTACTTACTACTTTGTTCTTTGCTGTGTATGAGGCCAATGTAAATCTTTCTGAAATCCAAAAATCGTACTATACAATTCTCAGTTTTGAAATTGCAACACTTCATGTGGAATTTCTGCTTTGTTCCTGTGTACAGTTTCTCCTCTGGTTAACTTGTCCTCTGTGAGCAAACGTAACATCAATTGCAAACTGGTAAACTAACTGTTGAATGTCACACTCCTATTAGCTTGGAAGATGGGAGCAATCAATCTGTTCACATCATCACTTGGCTTATTACTATACAACTAAGGACCCGATGGCTGAGTTCCAGGATAAATGTCTAAAATGAAAGCATAATAAATCTTCACATCTGCAAAGGCATAAATTTTTATGCCACACTTTGACCCATCACTTTTCCATAAGTAATTTACCTTCCTGCGATTACCATGAGAAATCCTTGCTAAGTACAGCGGACCTATAAATGCTTTGAATTCAGCTAGTGAAGATGATAAACATGTTTTAATATGGCTATTAGTGCCTACAGATGTTTTACTTGTATGCCAGCCTTTTTGTATTTCACAGCATCTTGTAGTATTTTGTCTGTTACAATTCCCAACACTAAGTGACAGTGCTGGCACTCCGTCTAATATGTTTCAACCCTGCCAAGACCCTCACTGTATTTTTGGAGGTGGTTTTAACACTGGAACGTCCATCTGTTTGTGTATCCTGTTTGTAACATTTTGACTAGTCAAACATTACTGTTTTCTTTCTCATCTGTATCAAGGAAGTCTGCATTCCCTATGTCTGTATCAGTCAATTCTTGCTCTGTTTTACTGTCACAGGAACTTTGGCTCCCAAGGCCACCATCACAGTCGCTGTCATCATCACTGTCACTGTCTTCATCGTCGTGACCATGGTCATCCACCCGCCCTCGCTCTGTCCTCACACGTGTTTTACTGTAACAGCCACCTTTGCCACCCACACATGGGTGACCTGATGATCCACTTTCGACCACCCTAAAACTTCCAAATCTGATTTTTCACGTGCCACTTTACTGAACTAGGCTACTACTACCAGAAAAATAAAAAAAACACTTTTTTAAAATAACAAATCCTAGCATGGTATGGGTGTATTACAGCCTCATGATGCTCAGGTGAACATACACAAAACATGTCAGAGCATCACTTGGGTATAAATCCTGGTTTGACACTTTTGCACATACCTTGCCTTTCACGGTAATCAAGTGGGTAAACACTAAGACTGCTTCCTGTATTCTGTAGGTGCGGCTACAGAGCACAGCTACTATTTACACTGTAATAAAAATTTACAGTGGAAAAGTAAGGGATACCTTTTTGGAACCCAGTCTTATGCTCTTCTCTAGGTAAGTCTCAACACTTATTGGGAAGTGAATGTGGCATGTGATACTGAATAATCCTCAGATCCCCAGAGTGAATGTTGTCTCTTTTTTTTTTAAACAGAAATCTTGAGGCTCTAGTAAGATCATTAACTTACCAGTAATGGACATTTAAACACAGGTCAGTTAGTTTCTAAAGCTCGTTGCCCTCAGCTTCACCACTCTGCTTCCCAGAGCTAAAGCCATTTAAATCTCAGTAAGATATCATTGTTTGTCTGAAAATTATTTTTAATGACTATCATTTTTATGCTTACACATTCAAAGTTTTGTTCTGTGTCTTAAAGATGAATTTTCAGCTAGGCATTTATTCTACACTGTGGCAATACCTTTTACCCCAAAGATGCCCCCACCTCTTACCTTGGGGGTTACAGCTGTGTACAGGCTTTGGGGAGAAAAGGAAACTCAATTTTAGTAGGAAAGGCCTGAAGTTAAGCCTTTGGCATTTGTATTCCTTGTTCCAGTCCTGTGCTCATGTGCATGGGTTGCTGAAACTCCAATCTCAACCCACTTCACAAGCAACATACAGAGAAACTCTCATCAGCCCACTTATCTAATATGAGGTAGAGAAGACATCTTTGCTAAGTTCAGTGGAGAAGAGTGTAAGCTGAGGAAATCTTTCAGCTTTTGTCCCACTAGGGAAGGGATCTCAGATGAACTGGCATGTTCTAATCAGCAGGTGGCAGTGTTTACAAGGAAATCATAGGCTACACCAGGGCTTGGGATTCTAGAGAAGATAGTTTCTACCACTGGGTTTGCAATAAACTCAATCGTTAGGCATGCAACATTCTAAAGCAAGGACGCCGAAGGGTACTACTATTACTGCTACTGACAGATGGCCTGGGGTCAGCTTTAGAACTAACTTGGAAGGGATAGGTACCTGTTACTCAGTTTATCTTTAGCTCCAATCATCAACATTTATAAAGCAGTAAAGGAGACACATGAGATAAACCCTAAAAACACCTGAACTACCCATATGCAGCAGGAAATTCTCAATCCATATTAGTCAGTGTCCTCAGGCTCTTCTTCACGTTCTGACAAGGTCCTCTCTACCTGGATGACAAGTGACTGAAGGAGTTTGCGGGCTCCTGCGCGAACATAGATGACTGATTCTGTTCAGAGCTGATGCCAGAAAGATGCCACTTGATTTGGCTGAAGCGAGCCAACCGGGTCTGTGTTGTGGCGTGAGACAGAAGACAGGGAGTGATGATGGCCCAGAGGCCTGCTGATGACTGCTGGCTCTGCCACTGCCTTGGCAGGGACATGATAGTTTTGTGTTCCCTCAGACCTCTTTCCAGGGCCCTTTAATACTACTGAGCAGGAAGCATTTGCTGAGTACTGCGGCTGGCACTGCGAAGGGACTAGCCCTCACTTTTTGCTGTTGAGTTGTCTTTCAGGTTTAGTCCCACCCAAACTTTTTATCTCATTACCTGGGGTCTGGGAAAATGTACATAAAGGGACTTTTCCAACTGTTAGGTCCTGTACAAGATTAACATCACCACTTGTGGGCCTACTCTAGATGTGGGTCCTCAGACTGGAGTACATTCTGTATGACACCTAAGAGAAACAGACAGGAGCCGTATCACATGAAGGTCTGCTTTTTAATCTGTAGAAAAAAAGAGCCTATCTGGAGGATGCTCTTAGGCACTCACCTAAGCAGCCCTCAATCTGTAACCAGCATAGTAATGGAACTTTGAAAGTTAGTGGGGCTGGGGATATAGCTCAGTGGAATAAGTGCCTGCCTAGCAAGTGCAGGGTCCTGAGTTTGATCCCCAGTACCGCCAAAAAAAAAAAAAAAAAAGTGGCATGTTCACTTTAGTACCAAAAAAAAAAAAAAAAAAAAAAAAAAAAAAAAAGACTAAAAAAAAAAAAAACCCAAGGGCTGGGGATATAGCTCAGTGGAATAAGTGCTTGCCTGGCAAGCACAAGGTCCTGAGTTCGATCCCTAGTACCGCAAAAAAAAAAGACTAAAAAAAAAAAAAGAAAGTTAGAATCACTTCCTTAGAGACCAGAGGCTTTCCTCTCTTCTCCTCAGCCCAGATGAACAAACAATATTGCAGGTGCTGGCACCAGTGAGTCAGGCTCCAGGAGAGATAAAACAAGCACAGAGAAGTCTATTGTCTCACTGTATTCCCTCTCCCCTCTGGTCCTTGCTATAAGACTCATACACCCCTACCTGATAGTGATTTGATAGGAAACAAGGCCCCTCCACCTCCTTGGAGTTAGAGGCCTTTGTTTCCAGGCAACAAACAGACCCAAGTATGTGCATCTGAGTGGCCAGTAACAAATTCACCTTTGAAGACCCACGTAATTCTTTGGAAGGCAGGCTGTGCTGCTGCTGCTGTATAAATGTCCTAGCCCTTATCTGTGGGGCGGTGGGAAAACTTCAATGACTACATATACGTTCACGAGGCATCGCAAAGTGAGAAATGCTAAAAGTTAAAACAGAAAATGAAAAGGAGGTGGCCCAATATTACATCTCCCTAAACTGTCAAGTTGAGGTACAGAAACGTGAGGTACTCACGTGGAAGCAAGGGCAAGTTAGCTCTCTGGGGCCAATGAGGGCACTAGAACCATTCTAAATATAGGCATGCTTCTTCCAGTTATTATAACTATCTCAATTTGTAAGCTTTGCGTACAGCCTTCGAGTATTTCAATATATGGTACAGGGTGTCCATCTGTACTCCTATACTCCACCCTGTCATGCAGAAGGCAGACTTGAAAAAGGGTTTAATGTATGTTAGGGAGGACAGGATAAAGATACCTGCCAGGAAGGGCTGGCATACTTTTGTGAAGTAGTCAGAAGACTAGGGTTGGGGGATGCAGGAGGAAGACCTGAACTACAGGTCCCAGGCACCTTTTTCTATTCTGACCCAAAAACCCGCCTTCACAGACCAACCACCCTCACCTCAATATCTTCCCCTATTCGTTCGTTCTGTTTTCCTTTTTCCTCCTTTGGAACGGGAGCCCAAAAAAAAAAAAAAAAAAACAACAACAACATCAAATACTGATATCCTATTCAGCAGAAGCTGCTTGATTTGATAGGCTATTTTCTCCCCTTGCCCAAACTGTGCCCCACAGACCAGATGTATATGAGAGCAAGGTGTCTGCAGTTCCAGGGGCCTGGGCTTAGCAATGAGCCAAGATGTGCGTGGCAAGATTGTTGTCGGTAGTAACAATGGGGAAAGAGGAAAGAGAGAAAACCAGGCATGTTTCTAGACTTCTGCAAGGTCATATTAGCAGGACCTTGGTGAGCCCGAAGTTTGTGTGTCCTCACTATGGGACAGAGACCTGGCCAGGATGTCATAACTACTCAACAGCAGAACCAAGGCCACCTCAAAGTCCTCTAAGCCCAACATACTTATTTTCCATTTCTCCTTCTGGATTATGAGACAGTTCTCCCCTACTGCTCCTTCCTCTCAGGAACTGGAAGAGGACACAGTATCCGAAAACCTACTTTGTCAGAAAAAACCTGAGGCTGCCTCCCAGGGAGAAGTGTTCACCTTTACCTGCTGAAGAAATAATTGCTACATAAAAGCAGGAGCCTCAAGCTAATTAAAACCCACCAGGGACAAAGGCTTTGAAATGCAATTTACAACTCAAAAGGATGGGCTGGCTTCTCCAGGCTATTAAGAACCAAAGAAATTTGGCAAAACAAATCATATTTCCCAGTTGAAAATTTCAAACAGAGACTTTGTTTTAGAGCCAAACCTCAAAGTGTAAAGTAATGGGGGTTTCAAAAAGTAGAGAAGGCCTAAAAGCCCCCCGACATACACACACAGGGTAAATGATATCCCAATGAGGAATCCTAATTCTGAGTGTTAAATGTTGTGTCTGAGGCTCTACATATCTCGCCCCATTTAACCCTCACAGCAGTCTGTGAGGAGGTATTTTAGATAAGGGAAACTCAGCCTAAAGAAGTAAAGCAACTGGTTAACAGAGCAAACCAGAACTAGAACTCAGGCCTATACAACTGCAAAAGCAGAACCTGTGGGGCAAAACTGTGTATGCACAGATACGCCTTGGGTATTGACTTTCATGGTCAGCCACACCACACACCCTCTCCTTGGTCCTTGCCTTCTCCATTTCTACTACAATTCCTCATATTTGCATAAGACTAGCGAACAAAACCAGTCACGTGTACACCCCCTTCCTCAAATTCTATGTTAAGACCTAATCCTGGGAGTGTGTATGGCGGGGGAGGAGTTGAACATGTTTCTGCTGCCTTGATCCACCGGTGGTTACATGTGTTACTGGCCAATGGGGTGGGGGCAGATGGGACTATCCCACACAGCCCTATGAATCATGCATGTATCAGTGGTGGTTCAGAGCCACCTGGCAGTGACACATGTGAATTATGGCCCTGTCTTAAACATGTTGATGAGATTAATAGATTTTCTGTCATCCCTGGCTACATGGTAACCAGGTACCTCTGGACCAAAGGACACTGATCTAATTGCTTGGTTTTCTCCAGAAATAGTCTTTCCATCACTAACAGCTATTTTCTTCTTTTAAACTACCCAGATGTCCCCACAGTTACCTAAAAGCATTTGGTAGCGGGGCCTTTGGGAGGTCAACAGGGGCCAAAGTCTTTCTGAATGGTTCTAGTGCCCTCATTGGCCCCAGAGAGCTAACTTGCCCTTGCTACCACGAGAGTACAGCAAAAAGACAGCTTACCCCTGAACCAGGCAGCAGGCAAGCCTTCACCAAAGAATGAATCTGCTGGTGCCTTGATTTTGAACTTCTCAGCCTCTAAAAGTATAAACAATTTCTTACTCTATTAAATAAATTTTACTGTTTTTCCACTTTTAATTCATTTTTGTTTAAACTTTCATCACTGATACTGAAGTTCAACAGTTTGCTAATATATTCCCAATAATATTTAAGCTTAAGGGGTAAAGGAACAGATCATTCAGCTAGATGAGAAAATACCATCTTAAAAAGTTGCTAATTATTTGATATTGTTTTTACTTTTTATTTTAAATGCGTAAGTGTCCTTCTAAATTTTTGTTACTACCTATTAACTTTATAAAATATTGAGCTTCAATGTAGTAGTTTTATACATGCATAACATTTTGATCATATTCATTTTCCCTGTTACTTTTCCTTTTATATCTCCTCCTTCCTCATGGTCCCTTCCTTTTGCCTAGTAATAATCTCCCACTTTTGTGCAATTTTTTATTTTTTAAGATTCCAGCCAGGGAATCAGCTCAGCGGTACAAGCGCCTGCCTGGCAAGCACAAGGTCCTGAGTTCGATTCATGGTACCTCTGCCCAAAGATTCCACATATTAGAGAAAACGTGCAGTGCTTGTTTTGTCTGAGTCTGGCTTGTTTCGCTTAACATGACTACTATGGCTTGTGTGTCTAGACACCCCCCAAAGCCTCACAGGCAGGGCTCTTCAGAGGGGCTGGATACCTAGGGTGTATGGTGCTGGGTTTAAGGGCGCCCACCTAAAATGCGGCTAGCCTGGAGTGGGTAAAAGGCGGAGAGGAAAGGCAGGTCTGCTGCTTGTTGGCTTCTGCCTGTCCTGCTTTGCCATACACTGTTTTTCTTCTGTGATGTCCCTCTGCCATGCTACCCTGCCTTGGAGCCAGACAACTATGGCCCAAAACCTCTATAACTGTAAACCAGATAAACCCTTCCTCCTTAACTTTGGGTGTTGGATGTTATGTCTCAGCAATGACAAAAGTAATTAAAACTGATGATCTAGACCAACATCCTTTATTCTGACATTATGAGTACAATTGTAGAGACTTTTAAAAAGCCAAAGATCATCAAAGTGACTTACAACCAGTGAGTGAAGGAGCAGCTAGAGAAACTGCCTGATATCTAATACCACTATCTCAACAGGTGGCCCATGCCTCTGATTCTTCCCTGTCTTTCTCATTTCTGCCTCTCTGATCAAGTCATCCTTGAACACTGGCAGGCATTGGACCCTTTCTCCTGAAAAGTTCACCTCAAAAGGAGGAGCTGCTATTTTCAGTCTTTGCTGCTAGTGCTGTCTTGAGTCTGTGTTTTAGCTTGGCCTGCAGACATAATTGGTTTTATTCTCCTGCAAGGGTATGAAAGTCTTAGCAACCTTAGATAACCCTGGGGACACCTGGGTGACTTAGAAGGAAAATAACTATCTGTGATGTGGAGATTTCTGGAGAAAGCAAGCAATTATATGGGTCAGTGTCTAGGGCCTCCTTGGTCCAGAGACTCCTGGTTACAGGCAGCCAGGGATGACAGAATATCTACTAATCTCATTAAGCTCACCAGGCCCCCCCTTATTAGCACCGCCCAAATGATCACTACTGGCCAGACAGGACGAATTTTCTGAGGAGTGCTCTTTAACTGCTGACCACTTCCATTCCCACGAGAAGTCTCAGCTCCCAGTCTGCCACATGCAGAGGGCTCCTAGAAGGGTAGAGTTGTAAAGGGGGTTGTTACAGGCCCACAAGAGCCTGCCCTTGGCCCTGCTATTCTTGGCTCAGTGACTTTAAGTCATGTAATTTCTCTGGGCTGATCACCCTTGTTCTTAAAACAGACATCACTTTTTCTCAGATTACCTTTCAGAGTGGATACAATACTCAAAACAGGCTAATCAATATAAAAGTGCTCTGTTGCATCTGTAACAAACTATAAAAAGGATACAGGATTATATCTATTTCTATTATTACCCAATTCCTATCCCCTTCAGTCACTCAACAAGCATTTCCTGAGTGCTGGCCATGTGGAGATACTAGGAAACAAGAGACCTTGTTAGAGGCCTAGTGCTCTACTTACTTATCAAGTAGCCCTCTTTCCAGGAAACTGGTTTGGTTTTTGTTTTTATTTTTATCATTTCCTAATAACAAAGAAAAATGCACACGAAGTACCCAACAGTACACGCTGCGGAATTAAAAGGGACTGTGTTTCCAATCCACCCCACCACTTGCCGCATCCCTTAACCTCATTCTTTACTCAGCTTCTGAACAGGAATTGTACACCAACCTTCCAGGAGTAGAGAAAACATGAGGTATAATACAAATATAGGATGAATGCTTACATTAAAAAGAATTATCACAGCAGAAGATACAGTGCCATTAATTTCCCTCAAAATATTCCCCCTTGCTTTGCAAAGACTTATTTCATCGTTCTTGTCACATTTCGAAGCGGTTCTGGGAGTCTTCTTTCATGTATTTACAAGGTATGCTCAAAAGTATAGTGAACGTCCATTCAATGGAGAAGCAGGCTCATAAAAACATGGTGGTGTATCCTCATCGATCCACCTATTCACTGGATATGGCACCAGAGTCAACTTCCAGTTCTCACCAAAGTCAAAATGTCCATGAACTGTAAACCTTGAGAATAAATTCAGGATATCAAGGAGAACACCGTACTGCAAATAAGGACTGGAAAGAGGACTTTCAGAACTGCTTCAGAAAGTGAGAACAACGGGCTAACTACATTCAAAGCAAGGTGAAGTGCTGGGGGCGGTATCAGTGGGAATGTGTCTTTTAGTGCAATAATTTATTTTTTGGTACCAGGAATCGAACTCATGACCTCAGGCTTGCCAGGTAAGCGCTTATGCCGCTGAGCTATATTCCTGTCTAGGTCTTCCACAGTTCATATCTAATGCTCTTTACGTATGTTGTCTCCCAGAGCAGCACACTTTGCCTGAGAATAAAGGGGTCAGTAGTATGGAGGGTCTAGTATGTAGACAATTTAAAAAGGTACCCTGTCCCCGTATCTGTCAGAATATTACTAGATGGGGCTGGGAGAGGAAAGAACCCTGGCCAGGGAGAGTTCCACGCCCTGCTAAAGCACTCTGACCCTCAACTGCCCAAGGCTCCAGTCCTATGCACTAACATGGTGTAAGTATCTGGTAGTCCCTGAGTGGTCACCCCAAAGCAGAGGCAGAGGGCTGAGGTGGGACACACTAGGTGTACAGCACATCCTACTTTCTCGGCCTCTTGTACACTAACTCAACTCTGTGGCTTTAGGGTGAGACTTAGCATCTGTGAGGACTCTCCTCAAAGCTATGGGGAAAGGTAAAGTGAGAAACCTACAAATCAATGTCAACTTATTTTTGCCAAAGAAGTCCTTTAAAAATCTACCTATCTGTCAGGCGTGGTAACACACTGGGCGGGGGAGGAGGGCTGAGGCAGGAGGATCACTTGCAAGTTCAAGGACAGGCTGGGCTACAAAGTGAGCTCAAGGTCAGCCTGAACTGCCTAGTGAGACCTTCTCAAAAAAACAACAAAAACAAAAAAACTACCTATCCATCTAATCATAACTAAGTGAACTATTTATTTATTCATCTAGTGACTGGTCTGGTACCTGATTTCAAGCAACTCCCAGTTCAGCAGGGAGCATCCATCGAGGGCACTGAGCACATGTGTAATCAGGATGGAGTCCACTGCCTCAGAAACAACACAAAGTGAAGTAGTATAGGAAATGAGGGACAGTTTAGAAGCACCAGAGAAGGTCCCACCAAAAGGGAGTTTGATTAGGATCGATTCACACTAGGTGGTGACAACAGGAAGGGAGAAACAATGTGTAAAATGTGCCGCCTGCCCCACCCTGCAAGAATACACTATGTCAGCCTGGGAAAAGGAATGCAAAATAGGATGTGTTCACCGCCGTCTCCTGTTTGCTTGACAGATGCGTACTTATGCTTGTCTTAAAAGAGCACAAAATTTTAGTACGCATCAACTTTATACCAAGCACTTGGGGGAAGCTTTACAGGCATAAACTCACATAATCCTGATCACTGCTTAATGAGATTAAATACTACCACTTTCATTTTACAGATGAAGAAACTGAGGCTCAGAGAGAGCTTAAGTAATTTATCCCGTCATAATGAGCTGCAATGATTAGTACTGAAAGATTCCCAAGCTTGTCTGTTGCTCCACTGACTCCCATCACCCCCAACCCACACAACACAGGAAGAATAATCCTGGCTTTGCTGCTGAGGGTTTTAGACTGAGGAACATAAGAGGCCATTCTAGGACTAAACAGGTGATTATAATAGGAACACTTACTATGGACCAGGGACTGTGCTAAGTCTTTTGTTATGAGACAGGTGATACGTGTTGCAATCATTTTCACAGAGAAGAAAAGGCCTGATGCTTAGTTTTGTTCAAGCCAGGAAATGGCAGGGGTGGAAAAATCTTGTGGGAGACCAGAAGTGGTCCTCTTAACCTTAGTTCCAAATGATTTCAATGCTGGGTGAGCCCTATATATATGCTTAGAGTCAGCTTTTAACGTTTTCTGATCCTTCAACCAAACTCAGGGGCTTAGCAAAGGGCACACTTGCAAGCCCGGGAGCCACTCAGCACTAGCTATGGGTCTGGAGGATAGCCCCTCTCCTTTCCCAGCTTTAAGGACCTGGCTCTTCACAGTAATAATGTCGCAAGATTAGTCACTGCTTGCTGTTGGTTGATTATAGCTATTCTTTTCTGTAAATGAAGTTTAAAAGTCATCAAAGGGTTTGTCAGCTGTGACTTATGACCCTCTTTCCTGCAGGGAAGTCAGGCAGTGACAAATACCCCTTCTCATTCTACCATCCATTATAAGTTGGAAGCTGCCATGTTCCAATTACTGGAGACCCCGATGCAGCTCATGGAAAACCCAACTCCAAGCTGCAGCCATTACTCAGGCCAGGCAGGGCTACTATAGGCCCAAGCCCCACTGTGTAGGAATGGAACAAGAGTGCTTCCCTGGCCTTGTAGCTGGCCCTTTCTCCCCCTTAACTTGTGTTATCCCTAGCGGCTTACCCTACACAAATTTTCTAGCACCATGTGGACTATTTCAAAGCACCCACAATCAAGAATGCCTAAGACAGACAGACATGAGGAAATTAAGATAATGTTGCCAGGTGGTCTACGCAGGAAATATGATGCTACAAAGGGAGGGCAGAGGATGAAGTACCTAAGATCCTGAGAGAAGGCCAAGACTGAAAGGACCCTGAGAGAACACAGTGTAATCAATGGCCTTGGTATCCAATCCCCTTTACCTGACAGCCCCTGTCAAGGAGATGCTATGAAACTCAAGATGGATAAAGTATAGGCCCTGCCATTAAGTATAGGTAAGAAAATTAAAGTCCAGGGAAGGTGACTTACTCAGGATCACAAAGTAAGTTAGGGTCAACGATGGGCCTAATTTAGGGTCAACCCATTATGGTTTAGATCTAAAATGACCCCCTGAACCCTTAAGTGTTCAGGAGGTGATTGCATCATGACAAGTGCTACACTTAACAGTATATTAATCCACTGATGAGTCCAGTAGCTGAATGTGCTGTTAGAAGGTGGGGCCTAGTCAACAGACTTGAGTCACTGTGAGCGAGCATGACCCGGAAGGGTCTCCTCTCCCCCGCCCCTTCTCTCCTCCTTTCCTCTCTGCTTCCTGACCATCATGGGTTAGGCACCTTTTCCTTCACCAGGCCCCTCTGCCACTCTGCTTCTGCCTTGGAGCCAGCTGCATGGACTGCAATTGTGAACCAAAATGAAGCTCCTGTCCTTTAAGTTCTGGATGTTGGGTATTGTGTTCCAGCAACGGAAAAGTAGCTGATATAGTACCTCTAGTGATACAGTGAAGATCAAAGTGACAAAGAATCCATCCTCCTGTGAGCCTCTGGATGTAGAAGACAGCATAGCTGTCATTCAGATCCCACCTGCTTACTTACTAAATGTTTGTCTATGGCAAGTTCTCTAATGTGCTAAAATTTCAGAAAAATGGTAACACTTCTCTCAGAGCTGTGGTCAGGATTAAGTACAACAGTACACATACAGTATCCAATGGGAAGAACATATTAAGCACCCAAAATATTTACCAACAAGTAATCTCTATAACACTCTTTGAGACAACTATTGCTAATCTCATATTGGACAACACTGAGGCCCTTTTCCTTTTTGTCATACTAAATAAGCCAGAGTTTCTGAAAACTACTTGCGGAGGACCAGTTTTTATTTTGTATCTAAATTTTTTAAACTACTTATTTTCAATTTCTATACTTTGAATGGCAAAGCTCAAAGCCACTCTTGCCTCACTCTGGGAACCTCTAGAAAACCAAACAAAGAATGGAATTAAATTTCTTTCTAGTCTTTAGCTTGAGTTCCTTTAGACTAACCTACAAAGAAACTACCTCCCCTTCTAGAAAGAAAAATGGTAGGTGGCCCATGGTATGAGTTCTTCTAGAGGTGACTCAGCTTGGTCATCTGCTCTAGGTCCTTGTATCATGGCTGTTTTTCTATCTAGGAAGCTGAGAGTAGAGATACAGTATTAATTCTTGAATGCTACTATGCCCTGTGATTGGCTGGGAAGATGAGAAACTTAACCAGTGTTAAAAAAACACAACAGTATACCTTGAATCTTCCAGGTCGATGGCCAAATTTTCCTAAGTGTACAAAACATGTACAGTATTATCAGCTTATACAGTATTATCTTACAACATGGCCAAAGCTGAGTGGCCATGGGACACACTGTAGAGAGGGGTATAACTTGCTGTGAACAGGAGTTAAACACATGGTCTGTCATAAAGTAGAAGCTAAAGTCTTCACTTTCATGTGAGAGACCATGGAATGTGGTCAAAAGTAATCTCCGAAAACAAAATTTCTTCATTCTACTACTACATTACTTGTGCGGCCAAGCATAGTAGTGCACACTCCTAACATTTAGGAGGTTAAGGCAGGAGGATTGTCACAAGTTCAAGACCCATCTGGGCTATACAGTGAGTTCAAGGCCAGCATAAACTCCATCACAAGACCCTCCCCACTGTCTCAAAAACTAAACTACCTGTGTGATATAACCTTTGCAAAATATCAAGTTCTTTGTTTTTTATCTGACCTGTAAAGTGGGATAAC
The DNA here is from genome assembly GCA_004027595.1 of Dinomys branickii. Classification (NCBI taxonomy): domain Eukaryota; kingdom Metazoa; phylum Chordata; class Mammalia; order Rodentia; family Dinomyidae; genus Dinomys; species Dinomys branickii. The sequence goes on along the minus strand of PVLD010002384.1, from coordinate 66,410 downwards.
AATACATATAACTAGAATTGCTGTAAGAACTTTTCCTTGCAAGTATAAAAGGGAAGCTGGTCCGTTCTACTATCATAGTTACCAAGCGCTGAAATGTAATCAAGGATAAAGTATTATCGGATGCAAAAGTTTCTTCAAATGTACTGCCAAAATTCTAATATTAAGAAACACTCCTTAAACATAGCAGGGACCACAAGAGTAAATACTCATTATATGTTTAACAGAAAAAATAAGTAAATATCTGAAGTAAAGCAGCCTGCAGAGTCCACAAAAGATACAAGTGAAAAGTAGGACAAAGAGATCCAAGAGCCCTTTAGCCTGGGTTTCTAGCAAGCTCTCCCTTGTACCACAAGCTCTGGACAGCAGGGCCCCAGGCGCTGACAGTGCAAGAACCCGAGTACTCTATTACTGTTGTAACATTTACACTCTGTGGATGCTCGGCATCATGGTAATACACATCTCCGTTTCCCAGTCCATATTAGATTTAAATAAGGAACTCTCTGAAGACAGGTGATAACGCAAGTCTAAACCCCACCTCACAACAAGCCTAGTTTTCACTGAAAATAATGGAGGGGGTTTTAGACTTGTATTACTCATTGGCCGCAGAGTCCTGTGGAGACCTGAACTTTACCTCTACTAAGCTATGCGACCCTGGAATGCTTTCCTTTTCTTAAATTCAAGGTTCTCTATTTAGGAAACAGGGTAAAAATCCTTGCTCTACCAATATGTAGTATAGGCTGTTGTGAAGACCAAAGGCAATAACGTGGTCCGTTACATGAGATGTGCTACATGGGTGTGAGCAAGAATATTCCCAGATGGAAAACTACTAAAGGTCTTCCAAGGTCCTCAAACACACAGCCAATCGACTAGTAGCAAGGGCTGGATGGTGCACAAGTTGGCACTGCAGCCAACTGCTATGCCCCTCAAGTATTAAAGCAGATTAAAACCCTTTCATGCAGAATCAGTATTTTCCTCATTACAACAATTATTTCCTTGAAAATACCAAATGCTACCCACCCCTCACAGTCCCACAAAGGCCTGATCCTGAAGACAGTATATGCACTGTCATGTGTGTATTTTTTTATTTCCCACATTTAGACAGAGGTAGACAGGAAAGCTAACCTCTCTCCAAGGAGTTAATCAAAACATAACTTATAACTTCTGCTATAATTTGGATGCTGAATGTCCTCCAAAGGCCCGTGTGTTAGAGGCTCAGTCCCCAGGGTGGTGTTATTGAAAGGTGATAAAATCTGTGGGAGGGAGGACTAGCTCCAGGTCCTCAGGTCATTGATGATGTAAGAATGCATGCAGCTGGAGACACCAAAGAGCCCTCAAGATTGTGAGGCCCTGGTCTCTTCCTCCAAGTTGGTGGAAGGATGTAGTGGCCCCACCAAGGATCCCTAAGGAATAAGAGGATCACAAGTTCAAGTCCAGCCTGGACAGTTCAGCAATAATTTAAAACAAACAAACAAAAGATGAGGATGTAACTCAGTGTGAAAGCCCTTGGTTCAACCCCCAGTATCCCCCCCCCCAAAAAAAAAAACCAACAACAAAAAAGTTGAAAACTTGTCCTGACAGATAAGATGAAGTTAAACCCACAGCGTGAGTTTACGCACAACAAAAACAGCACAAGTTTTGTCAAGCTTTCATATTTAGTGAGTAATGTACTGTCTTGGCCACGGTCTAAGTCAGTAGTGGGGATCCTATGGCATGCACGCTGCAGCAGGTTAGTTTTATCATTCAAAGTTCTAAAGGTTTACCATCAGTCTAAATTATAAGAACATGGAAATGACACCAAAGAGGCTGAAAGAGAACAGATCAGGAAGAACTAGGGGGGTCACTAAAGAGTCTGGACTTCAGGGGGGCCAACACCCCCTCCTATGTCACACCAACAATGCTCAGTGAGGAGGTACACTTAAGTCATTGCAGCTCTTAGGGGCTTAAACCACCAATTTAACCCTGACCCAAGTGTTCTATTTTCTGCCAACTCTTCTTTTGTCTCACATATATTAGTCCTCTCTTATCAATCAGCACAGAGCTTTCTGTATATTTTCCACATCATCAAGAGCACTGCTAGGCACACGGCAGAAGTGGCAATAATGCCCATGGACTGATGAACTGGAGCTACCTCATGCAATAGTACACACACTAACAAAGCCGTGGAATGGCACCTGCCAATCTCAGTACTCACTGACTCTCTTGGCAGAGGTGTTGCCTCAGAAAGCTTCCTCCTCCTCCTTATTCTTCTGCTGAATTTAAAAAAAAGAAAAATGTGCTCGATACAAGAAGCTAAACAGTATGTGATAACTTAAGGAGCACACTGGGTAGCCAGGAAGGAGGCCTGAGGGAACATAACCCTTTCCCCATAGTACATTCCTCAAGCCAAGGGCTCCCTTATCCCTGCTAGCAGTTTCAGATGATACTGCCTCCCCCACCATAAAAATAAAATAGGTTTTTGCAATTTAGCATATCAAATGTCTCTTTTAAGTAGCTACTGACCTTCTCTAAGGTATTACTATTTTCAACATTAACAACAGCTGCCTTAATGATGACAAGGATATTAACAGGATGATGGTTTTAACAATATAATAGCAAGGCATATTTGCCTTGCCAGTTATAGTATGAGCCCTGGGCAGTGGGATCTGATTCAGCTCAAGTCCATGTGAGGAGACTCCATTAAAATGATCTGTTTCAGTGTCACTTCTCTCCCTAGCCTGCCTGAGTTCCTGGACAGCAGGGACCAATCACAATCTACTTCTGTATCTTCACTACCTTTCAGATTAAGTCCAAGCCCAGAGAGGATGCTCAGAGACTAGCTACTGAACTGAACGCGGCTGAGCCCTGTAGCATCACCTCCACCTCTTTCCTCCTTCCCCTAGTCCATGTTTTTTAATGAACAAAGAAGCAGGCTGCATAGGTACGAAAGCCAGGAAAGGCTGAAGACAAAAAGGAAGGAAACATTTCTGCACTAATCCAATGGGCCTTAGCTTTTAGAAAGGGGTATTTTGTAATATAAATGGTCACTATAATCTATTAATTGCTTAATTTGTAGTAGAGGAATTGCTAAGTACTTCACATCTCATCTTTATAACTCCTTCAGGTAAGAACTGTAACAAGATCTCAATGGCTCTTTGGGAGGTCCTTTTATTATTTTCTGCTTTTTAAATTTTTTCTGAGATAGGGTCTCACCATTTACCCAGGTTGGTCTTGAACTCAAGGGTTCAAATAACTCTCTTGCCTCAAGTTTCCTGAGTAACTGGAACTGAAGAATGTGCCACCATACCTGGCTTGAGGCAATTTTAGGAGAATGACTCTGGTGTTACACCATCTGGGTTCAAATTTTAGTTCTACCATGTACCACCTGTATGACCCTAGGTAAATGATGTAACCTCTCTTAGTTTGTTATTTGTAAAATGTGAATAATATTGAAGTCTTCCCCCACAGCTTATGAGAATTCAATGAGGCAAGTTAAGTATTCAGGAATTTTCTAAATGGAAATTATTATTATTGTTATTGCCCCCATACAACAGATGGCTCCAAATAGCTTACTCTTCACCCTGAGGAAGGTTAAGGGACTATTTCATCAATACAGCAAAAATGGAACCAACTTCTGATTTGGGGTCAAGCATTTTCTAACTACAAATCTGGTGTGCTACACCTGATAAAACTCTTCAGGAAAGCCTTTTTCTCCCATCACTAAGCATACCCAGCCAATCACTTGTTCAGATATTGATATCCTCTATGAACCTCTGCTGTACTTTTTTGCATTCACACATCCCCTTCTATTAGCTTCTGAACTCTCTGAAGGCAGAGATTGTTTTATGCATCTCTGATATCCCAGCCTCCAGCTCTGCCTTTTATGTTTACTGTATTTTTTCTATCAATTTTAGAAGTTTAGGTGCAAACAGAAAATTTTAAGGAGGCCCTGTTTCAGTACACAGTTTCCTAGGGTTCTTGACACGATGACTCTGTAACAGTGAACTATAAAATTGGTGTTCAAGACAAACCCAAGTTCCTCACGCAGGAGAGGTTAAGACCATGATAACGAAAAAGTAGGACTGAATGAGTGAAAGCTGGGGGTCACCGGGTGCAGAGGCTACGAGTGGCTTTCAGCCCACACCACTATATGTGGGTTTTCTGTGGTGGGGAAGAAGTACAATATCCGAACCAAGCAGAGGCAGGAAAAATCAGAAAATGTCATCCTTGCCCTAGTTCTTCCTCTCTGTCTTATGTGATGATACTGAGATGTGCCAGACCCCTGGGTCTTACCATGCTGACTCAGAGGAACAAACACTGGACAAAGTATTCGAAGTCCTGGAGTTCATTCCTGAGACTGTATGTACGATTTAATACAATGCTATACATTTAGTAATTCCAATTAACAAATATTTCCTAAACATTTACTACATGTCAGGTTTATACTAGGAACTTGTGATGTAACAATGAATCACCAATTTGCTGCCAGATCTCAGACAAGTATGACTTTCCCAGCCTTAACTGCCTTCATGTAACATGGGAAAAACAACCTCAATATCACAGGACCATCTTAAATATTATAAGATCAGCTTTTAAGAGTCTACCACATGGCTTTACCAATTTAAAGGAGGTATTTTTTTACTAGATGGGAACTAGAATGCTTAGTAAAATGCAAGAATAGTCCCACAAAACACCAAGGACAGGTCCCTCTGTCAGGGATAGAAATGCCACAGTATATTCCTACCCACTGAACTTCACAGTGGAGACTGTAATGGAGGAACAGAAAGTTGACATATGATCTTTAAAGGCCATTTAGATCTTTCCCATAATTACTGCTATCACAGTGCTCCTTGTTAGGAGCTTAACTATGGACTTTCTAGGTCTAGAGCAGCCCTAAATATAATCCAAATGTCTTACAAAAGAACAGAGGTAAGCTCTGTGAGCTAGAGGCACCTTTCCAGATCTGCAATGGAGCTAATTACCTGACCCCCCTCCCCCGAGCCTTTGACTGTTTGAGAACATTTGTGGCCTCTAAGCCTACTGTTTCCTCATTTTCCTGCTAAATGGAACAAACACATCAAAACAGAAAGCTTTATGCTCTAACAATGCTCTCTGATTAGTAGTTTGAAGAAGCCTCTGTAATTTCATGATTTGCTGGTTAGAAAAAGAAGAATGAAGCCAAGCATGTAATACATGCCCATAATCTCAACACACTGGGAGGATGAGGCAAGGGGATCTCAAATTTGAGTCCATCCCGGGCAATTTAGCAGACTTAGCAACTCTATCTCAAAATGAAAAATAAAAAAGGGGTTGGGGCTGTAGCTCAGTGTAAAGGTCTTGAGTTCAAGAGCATTACCGCCCCCCAAAAAAAGAAAAAAAAAAAAAAGCAGAATGCAAATGATGGTCCAAAACTGTCCAGCACCTTGAAGTTTATACTTCGTTCTGTTAGCTCAGTTACAGACCTTACCTGCCTCACCTAGAAAATGAAAGAATTGGACCAGATCTGTGTTCTATGAACTCTTCCACGGAAGTCCAGTGTTTTTCAAGATGTTAGAGAAGGGGCTCCAAGGTCAAATAAGAATTAAAAGACATGGCATATTTCTATCAGTCCCCCAACCCATACCCAAGAGTCACAAGCCCAATATGGCTGAGAAGTCAGCAATAAAGAAATGTACTTAACATTAAATTGCATTTTCCCTAAATTAACATCTGTTCTAAGGAATGTACAGTTTGAGACAGACTCACTGGGACAGATTTCTAGAGTTCCTATTTAGCTCTACCCTCCTATGATTTGCATCAGAAATACTCAGCCAGTGCCCAGAGCACCTTTGCTTCCCTTTCATTCAGTTCTTTTAACTCAGCTCAGGCCCTTGACACAGGTATACTGTTATCTCACTGGCTCTTCATAGCAGCTTACAGGGAGGATATAGTCTCCTCTGCAAATGGGCAAACTGATGTCCACAGAACTAACCCAGAGGCCTTGAATTATTCATGCCAGAACCAGGACTGGAACCTACCCCACACTGTACTTAGTAAGAATTTACTGCATGGAAACAAAACTTTGTAGATGGGGAGGGGAAGAGAGGTTGAAGAGGGTAGGGGAATGGGGGGAAGCACCAAGTTATGTACAGGCACAAATTCTCTACGATGAATGTGATCCTTATGTATATCTAAAATGCACCAATAAAATCTAATGTAAAAAAAAAAGAATTTATTATGTGCAGTACTGTAGTGAGTACCACTTTTCAAATACTCAGAATATAATACTTAAACACAGAAATGGGAACCAGCAGTTACTGAGATCCTATTACTTGTTCTGTAGTATACCAGTATTTTCCATGGTATATCATTTAATCCTCAGATAATTATACAGATAACTGTCATCCTCATATGAGAGAACAGGAAACTGAGCCTCTAAAAAACTCAGAAACTTGCCAAGGGTGGCACAGATAGAAAGTGGTAAGCGCCAGATTTCCAGCCCACAACTACTTGTCTGAGCTCTGCTTCCATGGTTATCAGACGGTCACTAACCCTCCCTGGACCTCAGTCTCAATTGTTGAGTGAGAACTCTTGCACTACTTCCCCGACAGAGCTGTTCTACGACTCAAAGGCAGTTAACAAGTATGAAAGGGCTCTGTAACGTATACAGATAGGCTTAATTTGAACTATCACAAACACATATTTCTATTTTCTTTCATGATTTATAAGATTGTTTTTTGAGATAAGGTCTTGCTATGCAGTTCAGGCTGGCTATGAACTCATTATACATCCAGACTGGCTTCAAACTTGTGGCAATTCTCCTGCCTCAGGCTCCCAAGCCACTACATCACACTATGATTTACAAGATTTTGAAGGAATCCCAGTTATCACCCCTCAAAATAATACTCCTTAAAAATTTCCAGTTAAGATTTTGGACAAAGAGGAAACATCAATTTTTCTCAGTATTGATTACTCTTTATTGCTTAGTCTCCCACTAAGCAATGTGCCTCTTAAGGAATCAAGAATAACAGCAGAATGGACAGGAACCTGCTGGGAGGCCTGCAGCTCCTATGATCCAGATAGAGGAGATGCCAGCCTTGCTGTGGGGCTACACTCTTTTAACCTTCCCTTGGAATATGCCTGGGAAGTAAGTACAGAAGGTCACTTGGGATAGCAGAGCCCAGCAGCCACGAGACCAACTATATGGGGTAGTCAGAGTGAGGTGACTGGAAACAGGAAATGTAAGCAGGCTACCCAGCCTTACTTTGCTCTAGGATGGAGAACGCCTTGGCAGAGGCCTAGGCACAAAAACAGCAGACTGATCCTCTTGCTCTGCCTGAGATCATACACACACAATCCACACTGCAGTGGCCATTAGCCTGCTCCATCTTCTGGCAGCTATGGCCAGACATTCAAAATATTCTTGGACCCAGGCCCTGGCTGGGACAGAGAAAGAAGTAATCTGAGTCTGTATTCTTAAGGAAGGCACTATACCAAGGAAGTTTGAGTCTAACTAGTAGCTCTCTGGTACATGGGGTATACTCAAGAACTGTTTTGAACTAAAGTGAATCAAAGGACCCTATGTTCTCTAACTTAAGAGCACCTGTCTGGTGTCAAGATCTCTAGATTCAGGTTCTGGGTCTGGCATGAATAATTCTAGGCCTCTGGGTTAGTTCTGCAGACATCAGTTCGCCCATCTATAAAGCAGGCTGTGCCATCTCTACTATGGGGTGCTATGAAGAACCAGTAAGCTAATAATGTATCTCTGTAAAGAGCATGAGCTAGAACAGCAAGCACTGGTGGAACAATAGGACTCACGGTACTAAGAGCTCAGGAGACAATATACCATCTGAATCGGGTGGAGGAAGGTATCATCTTCCTACTAACGGTTCCAAGCTTGTTCACATCTACAGTACCACAAAACAGAGTTCAGGATTTGGATTTTTTTAAAAAAAAGAGAATAAAAAATTTACAAAACATTAAAAAATACTCAGAAGGGAAATGGCTGGGTCGAATGAGGCCTCTAATCCTAGTTTTTTGAGGCATTTCCACACTGACTTCCACGGTGGTTGTACCAGTCTACACTCCCACCCAACAGTGGAGAAGGGTTCCTTTTTCCCCCACAGCCCCCCAGCATTTGTTACTGGTTGATTTCTTGGTGACATCCATTCTTTCTGGGGTGAGATGGAATCTAAGAGACCTACAATAGCAAAAGCAATTCTCAGCAACAAAGGCAAGGCAGGAGGCATTACAATCTTGACTTGAAATTATACTACAAAGCTATGTAATAAAATCAGCATGGTACTGGCAAAAAACAAACAAACAAACAAACAACCAGACCTGAGAATCAGTGGAACAGATTAGAAGATGCAGACACAACTACAAACACACTCAGCCACCTCATCTTTGACAAAGGGGCCAAACATGTTCACTGGAAGATAGCCTCTTTAATAAATGGTAATGGAAAACAAGCTGTCTACATACCAAAGACTAAAACTAGACCCATGTCTATCACCATGCACTGAAGTCAAAATGGATCAACAAATATTAAAACAGAAACACTAAATCTCCTGGAAGAGAAAAGTAGGCAGAAATCTTGAAGACATAGGGGTATGCAGAGACTTCATGAACAAAAATCAAACTGCATGGGAAATACTTCAAAGGATTTGGATTTATAATTCTTACTTGTTAAGCCAAAGCTATAAAATCATGAACAAGTCTCAACTTTTCTGAGTCTTAGTTTCCTCTAAGGAATTCAGAGGGGGAATTTCCTAAATCTTAAGACTGCAGCTAAGATTCAATGAACTAATGATGTGTTTTGCAACACCAAGCTGCTGCACAAATACCAGTCATTACAAGTGTTTTCCCATCAGCTCACAAGCTACACAGTGCAGTGGTTATTTACATTTGACAGGTATTAACATCAAAGACCAAGAAAATACTGAAAGTAACACACAGCTCAACTTTTACTTCTTCCAGCAGTGGTAATTATTCATTTGACTTTTTATGGAAATTGTTAGTTTGTCTGCCTCATTAAGCCGTCAGATCTCTGAGGTTAGGGACTTACACATATCTTATGCATTTTTGTGTCCCAGCATGGCATACTGAAATGTATATTAAATATACATCACCAAAATGATTACTAACGTATTAATAGCAGAAACACATCAGAACTGAGGGCTTCTAATCTCAGGACTAAGGTTCTTTGTAACTACAGAGAAAGTAGCCCAAAGCTATCAACTTCTCTCTTCCTTAATTCCTCTACACTCATAAGACTCGACTTTCTTTTTCTGGGGGTACTGGGAATCGAACTCATGACCTCAGGCTTGCCAGGCAAGCACTTATGCCAATGAGCTATGTCCCCAGCCCTTAACACTCAATTTTCCATTCCTGGAAAAAGTCTGTGGCTTTTGTAGGAACTAGCTCCTCAACCTAACACTCACTAGCTACCTTTCTCCTAAGGTAATTCTTATTTAACCTCAGACTCTAAGCCTTTCTGATCTCCCCTAATACTGCATTAGTTTTGCTAACTTGCTCCATGCCTTTTTTGTTTATAACCAAATCCTGGCACACAGAATGTGCCTGAAACTATCTGTTAAAAAGTTGAAGTCAGTTGTGATGGCACAAGCCTATAATCTCAACACTCTGAAGTCTGAGGCATGAAGACTGCTGCTAGTTCAGGGCCAACCTGGGCTACACAGTGTGTTCACGCCCAGCCTTAAGTACATAGCAAGACCCTGTCTCAAAAAAAAAAAAAAATGAAAAGGGGGGTAAAAAAGGACAAGAAACATTGTTTTAAAAGTCGACTGAATGAAACACAGGGTCTAGAAATCAAAAGTTGGGTTCGGGGGAAATATTCCTGGCCTAGAAGTCAGGTAGCCTGATTCTAACTCTTTCACTATTGTGTTTAATGATCTTACCATTTATGAAAGATCTCAGAACGTCCTTCCAGTGCTGGCAGAACGTAAGACTTATACTCTCGTTAGTCCTATGGGTAAAGTATTTCTGAAGACAGCTATGCATTCCACAGTATAGGTGGGCCAACACCAGCAGCCCTCAGTAACACCAGGCACATAGGACTGCTGCCAGCAGCCTCCCAGCCTACTGGTTTACTTAATCCTCCTGATGAAATGCCAAGAATAAATTGTAGGTGAGCAGCAGAGCATTTTAATGAGTCCAGACCCTAATGAATATTTTCCTTCCTTCGTCAATTAAAATTCAAAGCTAGGATCCCCAAGGATCCATTTATTGGGAACAGAAAGCTTTTTGTTCATCAGCTGCTGCCTGAGCTACCTGCCGTGGCATATCTGCTAGACAACAATACTGCTTACTCAGGTATGGTGGCTGGTGGGATACAGCCTGGCCTACAGAGACTTTTTTGCCCAATGTTTCTGAAGTCTGAGCTTGAAGAGGCAACTAAGAATCTAGGGCATTTTTTAGGGTAAGGGGAGGGCTGGTCAGAGATTTAGAGCAGCCCTGACTTTATCGCCATCTCCTAGCGATATTAGTCTTCAAAGAACTAAGAGCAACATATTAACCAACCATTCACCCATTAGTTTCTGGTATCTGACAACTGTTTCACAAAAGTAGACATCAGCAATACCATTTTAGAGACAAGAAAACTGAGGCTCTAAAAAGGAAAGTAAGAAATGAGGAATACAATTAGTACATGGCAGGCACTTCCCTCCATCTCTGGATGCCCTTTCCCTCTGGGAAGGATCTACCTCCCTACTTCCTATTATCTATCTTTTACTTTGCTCTTTATACTTTGGGGTTCTGATGTAAGAAAAACCACACAATATTTAAGACTGTATGTCTGATTTGTTTCATTTAACATTATGGTCTCAAAGTGTATCCATTTCCCTACAGATGACTCAAGTGTATCTTTCCTTAGGGCAGAATAGTACTCCACTGTGTGTGAACACTAGTTTTCTTTATCCAGTCATCTATTGATGGACATATAGGCTACTTCCAAGACTTGGGGAAAGAGAATGATAAAAGGAATTGGGACGTATTATATGTACAGGTACCAACTCCCCATAAGGAATGTAAACACTATGCACTACAAACATGTACTAGTAAGTTAAAAAACCAAAAAAGCAACTAGTCTGAGATTTGGTCTAGTGTGTACCAAAGCTAGACTTCAAACCCAAACACAGCCAACTCCGATTTTTTTTTTTTTTTTTTTTTTTTTTTGGTCTTTTTGAGGCAGGGTCTCACTATGCAGTTCAGGCTGGCCTTGAGCTCACTTTGTAGCTCAGGCTCGTCTCAAACTCACAATGATCCTCCTGCCTCAGTCTCCCAAGCGCTGGGATTACAGGCGTGTGCCACCACGCCCAGCAGCTGACTTCAAATCTTATCCGTCTTCCACACCACCTCTCTGGAGGTAAGACGGGTTGGCCTTCAAAGCCTGGTGTGCAAAGCGCTGGTGGTTAAGAGTAGGGTAGGGGGAGCATGGACACAGATGGAGGACTGGCCATATGCTAGCTCTGCAAAGAGGGGGGTAATTCAAATATACTGGCCAAAGTAAAACCATAAATTCACATAACAAAGACTCCATAAAGGCTGAGGATGTAGCTCAGTGGTACAGTGCTTGCCTAGGATGCACAAGGCCCTGCATTCAATGCCCTCCCCATGGAGGAGTAGTCGCAGGGAAAAATAAAAACGCTTCATTAAAAAAAAAAGACTAAATAAAAAGCTAAAGGAAGGGAGCAAATGGCAAAAGGTCCTCGCTCCTCTTGCCAATCACATGGGTCACAACTTGACTTCCTTCCGCCGCAGCATACACAGAGACAGCACACAAAAAATTATGAGCCAGAAATGAGGCAAGAGAACTGGAGAACATAAATCAAGTTCTGCCACTAATTATATAAATGGCCTTGGGCAAGTCATTTGCCTTCTCTGGGTTTTTAAACCAGAAAATGTCTAAGGACCGCTCTAGTTCCGACCCTCCAGGTAATACAATATTACCAAGGTGGTCAAGAAAGAAAATGTGGGTCTGAGCAGTGCTGAGAAGCAGAACTGTGTGAGAGAGAATGAAGACATTAAAAACAGGATTCAAGTTAACCTTGGGCAAAACAGAAGCTGGTAGGGAGGAACGTGCTATGTGGTCCAGGCTGTGTACTGGCATCACTTCCTCACTGGAAAGTGAGCCTCAGAGCTCTGTTCTGCCCGTGGCTGTTCCTTCCCTGCCTCTTCTATACATTGCTTCTCTGGAGGGAAGACTGGTGCTGCTCCAACTGCACTGCCCTCTGGTTAGTCTGTGTTCTTACCTCAAGGCCTTTTCATTTGTTCTTTTCTCAGCTACAAATGAGCTTCCTCCTCAGAGAGGACTTCTCTGGCCACTTTTAAAAACTTTATCCTCGCCAGGCACGGTGGCACATGCCTGTAATCCCAGCACCCAAGAGGCTAAGGCAGGAGAATTGTTGCAAGTTTGAGAACACCTTGGGCCACACAGTGAATTCAAGGTCAGCCTGACCTAGTAAGACCCTATCAGGAAGAAAGAGAGAGAGAGAGAAGGACAGAGACAGACACAAGAAGAAAATTTTATCCTTGTTTACACTTCATCATTTTCAAAAACTGTATCTGAGCTCTAAGAGCAGTATCAACTACTTGTTGAAAAAAAATATATATGTATTTATTTTCTCACTTGACCACCATGGTAATAGTGTATTACCTGAAGGGTCAGAACTAGAGCGGTCCCTGGACATACATATGTATTTTTTTCATTCCTTTCCAACTGTGACATGGTATGACTAACTTACAGGCTTGTGAAACTGAGAAACATTTCAGATGTTCCAAGCCTACATGAACTTAGGTCTGACCTATCTTTAGGCTCCAGTCTTTGTGTATGCTCTACCTCAGGGGTTATTCAAATGTAACACACAGTTCCTAGTGCAGTGATATGTGTAAATAAACAAATACATTATTTAGCTCTGAAATGTTCCTTCCTGGGTTGGTATGATTCTAGCTAGTTTAAACAGAGGAGGTTCTGATCATTTTCAGTGATTATATGCTAAGGAAAATTAACCTAAACTTGGATGTAAGGCAAAAAGATGATTCTATGATCTTTTAAAGTCATATTAGAATATTTTTTATTATGTATCTGTGAGTCAGCTGGCAGAGAATGAAGTTTTGTTTGACTTATTCACGAATGATCAGGGTCAAATGTTTGAAAGCTCTGCAACATGACTGAGGAGGGTAACAGCAACAACAAAACTGAGGCAGGTGTACTTTTTTTAAGCAAACAGGAACTTCATGGGTTATATTTTTAGGGCATTAACCAATTTTTTTTTTTGAAGACAACAGGATGGAAACATATCAACAACTAAACAGACATAGACCAGAATAACTCAAAAGCAATAAAGGAAATACGTAATTACAGTAGGGAATTAACAATGGTTGCTGTATTACATAGTATTATCTTGAAGTTGGTTACTCAGTTACACAAATAAAGGCACGTACTACTGATCAGTTTTCTCTACCCTCATCTCCCCATACAAACAGTTGTTTTCCCTCTGATAATAACCGTACTTTTTGGTTTATTTACTCCCTCGGGCTCTCACATTGGGAGGACACACAGCTGCTTTAAATTATGCTGTGACAAACATGGGTGCACACAAAGTACTATGACACTAGGTGGAAAAGCACCCATCCTCAAAGACGGTACATAGGCAGGGACCCAGGCACACTATGGTCAGAACCCCACTGACAAGCCCTCAAGGCCCTTAATTCAGCGGGGTCACCCTCAAGAAACCCCTGGGCTCCGCCCCAAAGAGGTGCTCGTGGGGGCCTGCTAGAGTCCGCCAGGTCACGCCTGCAGGCCGCCAGGCTCCCCTCTCCTGTTGCCGCACTCCTCGGGGTCCAGTCCAGGTCCTCAGCATTTTCATGTAGCCTGTGGGGAGCCCCTCTCCCCCCTCAGGCTGCTGAGCTCCCTGTCAAGGCCCCTATGGTCCCCTCCATAGGCCACCAGTGTCTCCTTGCAGGCCACCTATGACTCTTTGGAGGCTGTCCTCCACCAGCTAGAAGTCCGGATCTGCATCCTACTTCCAGGTCTCTGCCTCCTCCCACCTCTCAATCTCCAGTGCTACCACTCTCCACCCTTTGCACAGCTGGTCACTAGACACACTTACGATGTTGGGCACAAGTGGTGTGAAGTCTCTCCCGCCTGTGCTCACTGAGGCAGTCCAGGTGTGTACTGAGTTTTGTTATTAGTTCTATGAGACAACTGGAGGAGTTTCTTGGGTCTTCTGTGTAGAGTATGTTTTTATCTCTTGATCTCCAAAACTGCTGCTTTTCGTATAATTTGTGTCTATGGGTTTATATGAGGTTCACATATGCAAGCGGTATGAAGTTCCTCTCGGTGCTCATAGTAGTAAAACGTTTAGGCCCTGAAGCCCATGGACTCAACCCGTTGCTGTCGGGAACACATGTTGGGCATGGGGTGGGGGAGGTGCTCACAGAGGGAGCTCAGGGTGGGAGCTGGAGCCCAGTACTGCAGCTCATGTTTCCTGCTTGGTGTTGGAGTGAGAAGGGCGCAGGGGCCACCTGGCCCACCACCATCTGCACCTCACTATTACTGTTGTGTTTCAGTTCCCATTTGTTCATCAGCTGGATCCCTGGGAATTGCCATGGTCCATGTGTCAGCTGTTGCCCTCTGCTGCTCTCTGCTGGTAGTTGCTCTCACAGTGGAGAGGCAACAGGCCACAGCCTTGGGGCAGGGGCAGAGCTGGGTGTGGTGGGCTGTGTACTGGTTGCTTGTCTCCTCCTTGCTTCAGGGTGCTGATGAGAACGGGTCCCTGCCGAGAGGGCATGGTGCTTCAGTGGCTGCCGTACCTCTTCATCGTCAAGCTGGGTTCGATAACATCTCCCAACTGCTGCTGCTTCTTTTCCAAATTGCACTTTCTCCACTCTGGTTTTGGCCCAGCTCTCGTTCCGCACTCCCCTGGCCGAGTTGGGCAGCTTCCACAAGTGCGGGCTTCTGAAGCTGAAGCTGTGAGTGGAGGAATGGCAGAGCAGGCCGAGGGTGTGTATGGAGTGGTGACTCCCTCTTTCTCCTCCTCCTCCTCTTCCTCTAACTGCACCATGGCAGCCACCTGAGCTCTTCCTCAGGGAGGGGGGATCTTGTTTGATCTTTCTGAGGGCTTCAATTCTCATTTCAAATCCTTCCTGGCTCTGGTGGACCCGCTTCTCGTCTTTCTCATGTTGCTACATTCCAGTGTTTGGATGGTGATCCTGCAAGAGGATCTTTCTCTGCTGCTTACCCAGTTGCCAGCTTCCCGGAAGTCCTGACATTAACCAATTTTAGACCTAACCTTTTCTCACTAACAACCTAAATCCTTTCCCAGCTATTCTCTTCCTACTGTTTTTCACATCAAAGAGTTAAACAAAACTGACAGGTGCTCACTGTGAGAATGATGCCTTAATAGGGGCATACATATCCACAGGCCTGCCTACTTCACTGGAACCAGACATTGGCAGTGAAGAGAAGCCTGACACCCTGGCACAGGATGCCAGTGAAGTGTTACAGATGGTCACTGAAAGGACACAATGACACAAAGGCCAGTGTAGTAGGAAGGGCCCCATACTAAGAGTCAGGGCATATACCACTTATTTCTGGGGTAACCCTGGGCATATTACTGCCCTTTTCTAGGTTCAATTTTACCATTATAAAGTTAGTACATATCAGTACTGTTTTATGAACTGTGTTCCTGGGAACTCTGCAAGTTTAAGGCATATGCCTCAGGGGTATTTTTTTTAAGGCTGTTGGGGAAGCTGAGCCATTAGGCCTACTATTGCTGCTTCAATCAGAGTAGCTCTGTTTGGATGTTACATTTCTAAACAAAGGATTCCTCTATAAATTTGATGACTGTCAGTTAAAGCCCTTAACTTTTTTTTTTTTTTTTTTTGAGACAGGGTCTCACTATGTAGTTCAGGATGTCTTGAACTCACTATGTAACACAGGCTGTCCTCAAACTCGAAGCAATCCTACTGCCTCCTGAGTACTGGGATCAGGGGCGTGCACTACCACACCCAGCCCCTTAACTCTTAGCACCCTAAAATTCTGTAATTTTATGACAAATGATGCTCAGGGAAATACAGAGATAAAAATATCTCCTCTCACCTTATGCCTTAAAAGACAAGAGGTCTCATTAAGAAGTATGAATGAGGAAAAAAGGGGCAGAGTGGGGCTCAGAAAGGGACAGAGACTAAGAAGGAAGGCCTGCCCCTTTTACAACTAAAGCGTATCTTAGGTAGGCCCAAGGCCTGAGAAAGAACCCTCTCAGGAGGACTTAAAAACTGAAGACGAAGACTCTGCCTGGACCTCTAGGCTCCACAACCAGGTTCTAGAGGTGGTCTGAAGGAGAGCAGTGAGAAAATGAGCTGAAGACACAGAAGACATTTCCACTATTCGCAGGCCATTATGTCTGTTCTTGGAGACTTGTGAACACTTCACCTTCCCAGAGGGCCGTAGCCAAAGGCCAGGTAGGCAGCATGGTACAGGTCAATGAGCTTAGTCTATGGGGTCAGGAGGGTCTTAGTTTAAACCCCAGCTCTTTCAGAGACTACATATGTGACCTCAGTAAATCCATTTACTTCATTGAGCCTCAGCTTTCCCTTCTAGAACTATTATTAACTTAATGAGTTAGGTTACAGAGACAATCTATTTAAAGTACCCCTACAATACTGGGCACATAGTAAGTACATAATAAACATTACCCCAGGGGAAAGGGTAAACCAGCAAAAGACTCAATGTGATTCATGTATCAGGTAGGGAAGACTCAGAGACAACAAACCTCTAGCCACAGCAGATCAGAGCTGAATGGATCGGAATGGGAATGGGCTGATTTGGAGAATCTGTTGTGCTATTCTAAGAGCATCTGGATCCTGTACCAGCCAAAGCAAATCAAACAAGAGTGCTTATGGAGCGCTTGTTTCCAAAACAAGTACAGACTGTGTTATTGACACATGCCACGGGGGATTTGAGAAGGCTGTTGGCAGGGATGTTAAGAAAGCTGACATGCTTTCAGTTCCAATCTTTGCTACTACATACAGATAGGTGCTACTGACCTTGGCTCTGAAAGAAAACGAGACACAAGGGACTTGAGTTTTGGTTAGTTCAAACCTGGGCCGTGAGTTGACTTCTCAAAACTGTTTTTTTCTTTCCTTTTTTGAATAATAATTCTCTATGCCTACTTGGTATCACTATCCCTACTTTCAAATGATGACATTATGGCTGCTCAGAAAGATTAAGCTAATATTGGCAGGAACTGGTATTCAGACTCTGCCATGTTTCTTTCCTCCTTCATTATCTGTCAGTGTTAAACGAGGGGCTTAGATGAGGTGGACCAAGACATTTTTAGAGTTGGAAACTGAATGGTTCTAGGTAGCTTGAAATTACTGTTTTACGAGCAGTGTAAATACTCTATGGCTAGACAAAGGTTGAAGTCTTCTTCACAATGAAACCCTCAACGCCAAGGGCAAAGCTGGTGTACTATATACAGTTTGAGAGCCAGAAAAGAGTGGACAATGGAAAATCCCCTGGAGAAAACACCTCCTAACTAAATTAATTTCCAGCTGAAGGTGTGGAGGCTGCAAAAACAGAAAGTGCTTCACTGGAACACTTAACAAGTGGGTAATAAAGCACAAACCAGTTCCTCTGCTCATGGTTTCTCTTAACTACTAACTGCTAACTACTCAGTCTCCAAACTTCCAACCACTCTGCTCTTCTCTTTCATTTTTTTCCCCCAAATGCCTGTTACTCAGCAGAATCCTAGCCACTTCCCACATCTTTTCACTATACATAACAGCTCCATCTTTGTAAGTGTATGTGCTACCCCTTAAGCAGGAATGAAACTGAAATTTCTCCTTTGGCTCTTTGAGGTCTTAGGACCACAGTCTTCGATTGGAGGCACAAAACTGGAAAGAACATCAGCAACTATAGGTCACTCCTCTACCTCTTCTCTCCTTTATAGAAGTGAGTAAACTGAGGCCCAGGAATAAAATGATTCATGTGGTTGAGTTAGCTGGATAAAGCTCAGAGCCTGAGTCATACCCTTTTTCTTTTTCTTTGCATTTTTGGGACAGGGTCTCGCTATGCAGTTCAAGTTGTCCTGAGCTCACTTTGTAGCCCAGGCTGGCCTCAACAATCCTCCTGCCTCAGGGTAACTAGTGCTGGGATTACAGGCATGTGCCATCACACCCACCTATATTCTCCTTTTTCAATCTAACAATGAACCCATAGTTTCAAAATTTACTTCAGTCACTTGTAATTGAACACCAACCCAGGCTCCCTTTCTCTCCACATCTACTAGCATCATGAAAATCATAAAAAGTACAGTTATACCTTGGTGGTTGACAGCTTTGAAACTTCAAATTTGGTGCCTGACACATTCTGACATGAAACTTTTGTCCCAACACTTGCCATCTGTTTGGCACTCCACACACAGGCCAGAACTTGTCAGTGTCAGCTGTCTCCTGACTTGCTCCCCTTTCTAGCCACAACAATTTGTGTGGCACTCAGGCACTTTGGTATCCGTTGAGCCTCTGGGAATAATTATTAAGCACTGAGGTATCACAGTAGGATTATTCTCATTTTGCAGTTGGGAAAGCACAGCTCATACGTTAGATTCACAGAAAACACATGTTAGCAAAGACTCAGATCTTGATAAATCTGGTTCTAAAACCTTTTCCCTTTCTCTAACATTAGATGGCCTATGGTTTTGAAGAATATACACAATGGTGAGAAAGATGCAGCTAATTAATCTTCCTAAAGATCAGATATCCCATCAATACCTTCTGTCTTTTGCCCTGTGCTCTAAATATACTAACTCTTGACAGATTATGCTAATTGAAGAGATGAGAGCAGGTAATGCTGACAGTTAGGGATGGAGAGTGAAGTCTCAGATAAAATGACAACAGATAATCTCAAAAGAAGCAATTTCTGTTTTGTTAATGGGGTCTTTTGTTGTTATAGACTAGTATTTCCCCCCTACTTCTGTCCCACTACATAACGAGATCCCTCCATCTCAGAATTCTTGCATCACAGCTGCCACTGGCCTGTCTTTCTGAAATGTAATTTCCTAGTTTGGATTCTGACATCTCAAATCTAGTCTTGGGCTCAGGACTCTCTTTCTGCTATGGCCAGCATCCCTAGAACTACCCTGTAGTTGATCTGACCTATCTATAGGCTAAGTTGGTTTCTCTCCTGTTTGGCTGATCTTTTGCTCTGGTTGGCTGTCCCAGTGGAAAGCCAGAAATATCCAATTTAGTTTTAGTGAAAAAGGGAGGGGGAAGTAGGGGGGCCTGGGCCCCCAAAAGGGGCCCAGAGCCTTTTGTTTGCCACTCTTTCCCCCAAAGCAAGCTGTGATATTGCTTCACTGTGACAGCAACCTTCAGGGAACAGCCAGCTGTTTTTGGAACCAAAGTAATAAAATGTGGCCAGAATTCCTGGGTGTGGAGTGAAGAGGGACAGCTGTTTCTTATATGAGCTGTTCTGGCAGCATTCCTTAAGACTACCCTGACACAAAATTCTCCAGGCACCACATGAGGATTATACTGACAGACAATGGGCCTCCTGCCTTTTAAAGCTACCAATCTCACTTGGGTCAGATGTTCATTCCTCTACCTTAAAGGATGATGATGTACTGCACAGCTCTAACAACAAACTAAACCCAAAGCAAGGAGAGGTCAGAAAATAAGATTAAAAGAGCAGTATTACCACTGATCTTGCAGAAATTAAAAAGATTTTAACAAAATACTGTAAATAACTTGAATCCAATAAATTCAAAATGTAGATGAAATAAACAAATTCCTAGAAATTACCAAACTGACTCAAAAAGAAAGAAAACCTAAGTAGACCTGTAAGTAAGGAAAAAACTGAAATAGTAATTAATATTTTCCAACAAAGAAAAGCCCAAGCTTACATGGCTTCAGTGGTGAAGTCTATCAAACATTTGAAAAATAACACCCATCTTTTACAAACTTGTCTAGTAAACAGAGGGTGGAACACACTCTTATTCATCCTGAGGACACTATTACTGATACCAAACCAGACACATAACCCAATCCATCAGCAAATCAAACCCAGTGTCATTTTTTAAAAATTATATACTACAACCAAATTGGATTTACTCTACAAACACAAGGCTGGTTTAGAATCCAAAAAGGTAGCCTGGCAAGCATGAGGCATGAGGTCCTGAGTACCAAAAACAAAACAAAACAAAACAAAACAAAACAAAACAAAACAAAACCCTATGAGTGAAGATGGGCACGATGGCGCGCACCTATAATCCCAGCAATTGGGATGCTGAGGCTGGAGAACTGCCATGATTGCCATGAGACCAGCCTGGGCTACACAGTGAGCTCAAGACCAGCCTAAACTACATAACGAGACCCTGTCTCAAAAAGACCAAAAAAAAAAAGTATCAGTGGAACAGAAGACAAAACCATACAATCAACAAAATCCAGTATTCATGTAAAGCCTCAACTAGGAATTCAAAAGAATTTTCTTAGTCTGTTAAAAGTGATCCACAAGGGAAAAGAAAATCTTAATGGTGAAAGACTAGTACCAGCTGTCTGCTTTCACCAATTCTATTCAATACTGTCCTACACAGAGTAGTAGAGATACCACCTGATGCATGAGAGGGATTTCTTTTTAATGGACATCTGATCATGTCATCTATCTACTCAAAATTCTCCAATAGCTATTTCACTCAAAAGAAAGCCTGCCCGGTCCTCCCTTGTGACTTCTTTATTTTCCACTCTCCTGCCTTGCTTATTTCCTTCGTAGCCACACTGGCCTACTTTGTACCTCAAACACTTATAAGCACACTACCGTTTTAAGGTGTCTGAGCTTGATGAACCCCCAACTGCTGGAACGTTATTCCCTAAGACACACACACAGCACACTACTTCAGTTCCTGCGTGTTCATGAACAGATCTTATTTGATCAGACAGGCCTTCCTCGACAAGCCAGTGTCTCCTTATTCCCTTATCCTGCTGTACTTCTCTTTGTATTTATTCATGTGTCTGCTCTCTTCCACTGGAATATAAACTACAGTATGTAGAACTATTTTATTGACTGCTATATCTCAACCATCTGAAACTGCTTAGTTAATAGTAGATTAATAGTGAATGAATAATGAATAAGTATCTTCAAAAAGAAAAATTTAAATATAAAATTAATTTAAAAAGTGAAAACTCAGCCCAAGAAGCTCAGACAGAAAAGAGTTTAAGTCACAGGAGAAAAAGCTAATGTGAAATAACAGGTGAAATAACAGAAAAAACTTGGTTCTCTGGCATCAGATTCTTCTGCATTACAAGATTAGCACTTTCAATCACTGCTGCCTACATGTCCGTAAGTCTCAGTAATTTATAAAACAAGAATACCACCACCTACATCCCAAGTTACTATGAAAATGAAAGAAATTTATGAAGAGCATTCAGTACAGTATGCCTGGCAATACAGTAGACACTACAAATAACTTAACATTTTCTGAAAAATCTCACCTTTAAGAGAAACCTAAAACGAACATGGAAATTACCCAGGCCCAACTTACTGAGGAATAGATAGGTGCTTGTAGGGCTGCCGCCCTGCATTAAATGTCTTTCCAGTGTGTTATTTTAACTTCTCTTTCTTACCACCACCCCCATTACGGCCAGCTTTCAGCTTTTACCTACCCCCTTTTCTTTTCTATTTGCTCTTTTCATCTTAAGGGGGGGTTAGGAACGAGATTGCTAAACTTTTTATGATAACACATAAAAATAAGAATAAATCACCACCACAAGGGCTTAAAGATGACAATGATTTGTTTCCTTCTTCTTTTGCAGCTGGGCTCTGGATTAATGAGGCTGTTAGATAAATAAGCTATGTTTTTTATGGATACCTGTATATTATATCCTTATTTGTATGGAACCATTCATATTTTAAAATAAAAAACTTTCCCAGGGTAGGAAAAATAAGATCCAAGTTTGGCTGGAAGGTGCAGAACTTTAGCTTAATAAGACAAAAAGAGATGGCAGTAACAGCCCAGAGATTGAGAGTAGCAAAGGTTGGAGCTCACCAATATGGAGTTTAAAGAGCACCAGTTGGAGATAAGATTCCTCTGATGCATCCCTCAGGCAGACAGATGGGGGGAAAAATGCCCTTGTCCACTGATACACATTGTTACATTACTGGCCCAAACAGCAAAATGGTGGGAAAACTGCAGTGACTATGGCCTTCAGTAACATAGTGGCTACAGCTTAATTGCCTTCTTCACTAGGAGCTTAAGCAGGCTGGGAGCAGAAGACACCTATAGCCAGAATAGGAATAGTGTACTTTTCAGGTGCCAACAAGGAACAAGGCAACATCTCAGGAGGGAGTGCAGATTCACGTTACAATGGGCTCTTGGAAACTGGTTTACTATCTATTCCAGGAGTGGTCTTCCAGCCTGGGTGCTTGAATGCATTTAACTGCATTCTGTAGCCAACATGCTACCTAATGTGGTTGCCTCTGTTGCCTGCATTTGTCACCTGAGCCCTGGAATCTTTTTCCTTGTAGAAAGATTGAGGTGTAGGTAGGGCCAGCAGAGGAAGAGGAGGACATTGGAGAAGATTTACGGCACAAATTCCTAATGGAAAACCCTTCCTATTATCTTTTGGAAGGAAGGTGACAAATCCATCAGGGACTGAGATACTGCAAGTTAACAATGCTTTCTCCTTACTTTCTTGTTTCATTCATACTCCTTTACAATTCACGAAGTTTTTTAACTTGAACTTCTCTTTTGATTCTGTACAACATACATGCATAAGCGGTACACACGAGTGCCCTACTCTTACCATCCAATCCCAACCCACCATTCAGGATCACACTGTATAGGACTGAAGAACTCATCATTTCCTTAAGCTGACCTCCAAGGTTGGTGGGTCATGGGAGATAGTGAGCTTAGAAAGTATGTGAGACTTGTGGGGTCACATAAACGAACAGCACATGAAGCATAATTATCACTGCCAGGTCCAGGATATCGCTAGCAGAAAGGAGCTGAAAGAAGCAAGAAGAAAGTAAGCCTACTTGGTCACATTCATGGCAAATACCAGGTGTTCTAATGACAATTCCAGGATAATGTTTTCAATCTCCTTTCAGACTAGGAGGCTATGTTTACCAATATTCATTCTCTTAGATATGAAGTAAATTAATGATCAGTATGTTACCTGTACTAAGTGTAAAAACAGTCCCCAAACTAGCTACTCTACCTATGTCTTTCTCAGCCCAAGCTTGCCCAGGATTTGTCCACTTACCAGTACCAAAGCTGAGCTTAGCCAGCTATTTCCTCCTTTGGCTTACAGGGTCAGCAGCAGCTGCCTATGGGAACAGGGCTTACCTGTAAAAGACAGAGAAGTGTATTAGGGATTCTGCACAGACAGAAATAAACTTAGAATAATACAGGCACTCAAAAGTTCCTGCTCTCACATATACTGCATCCCAGTGAAAGGTACATTATTAAATATACCATTTCAGGTAGTGCTAAAATGCTACAAAGAAGATTAAAATTGTACGGGGGAAAAAAAATGACAATGGGTAATAGGAATGTTTAATTCTGAAAAAATGGTCAGGGAAGGCCTTTTCAAAAGATGGCATCAGACAAAACCTGAATAAAGCGAGTGAGTAAGACATACAAAATTCTGAGGAAAGAGTATCCCAAAGAGGGTGACATCAAGTACAGAGACCCTAAGGCAGAGAAAGGTCTCTTCCCCTCTGTTAGGGGAGAATGGTTAAGAACAGAGTAATGGCTATATATTTCCAGGAATGTGGGGTGGAGGTAACACTGATGCAAAGAACAGTACAGTACATGCTAGGTACCGTTGCAAATCTTTTGTTTCTATTAACGCATTTAATCTTTGAAGCAATGGGGAAAAACATGGGGAAAATAAAAACATGAAAGCAGAACCAGACAAACTCTAAAGGTCTTCCTACCTTAAAATTCAATTATTTGATTTTGGAGGAAGGGGACTGCCTGTTGCTATGTCTTCCCCTTACAACTTTGATCTTATGGCAGGGTTAGGATCTTATTAATTGTAACAGCCCCAAGCACCTAACTCTCAGCCTGGCAAGCAGGGGTTACTAAGTATGTGGAGAACATGAGAATGGTTGAATAAATGAAAAAACACTGTCCCATGAATCTTTGTTCTGAGGACTAGAAGAAAGTCCCAAATTTCAAGGTGCATGCTAATCTCAAAGAGCTACTAATCTGTTAGTTGAAGGTGTCCTTTCCCCATTCTTATTTACACAAGGTAGAGAAGAAGCCAGAAGATAAAAGAGGGGAAGTTGCACAGGAACAAAGTAAAGAGAGGTAGAAGAAATGGTGGTAAAAGAACAGAGGATAAATAAAGGAGAGAACAAAAAAGGGATACTGGGTAGGACTGAAATGTCTGAGGCCTAGACTTTGGAAAAGGTTTCCTTTTCCTTCTTGTTATGGCAGCTAAGTTAGATACAAAAGATAAAATAAAATGCACCCACATACTTCCTAAGGATAAACATCAGGGACTGATATTCTAAATACGTGTCACTCACCTTGAGGAAGCCAGAAAGAGCCACTAACCCAACCCCCTGCAGGAAAAGTCCCTGTTCAGTATTCATGCCCACTTGCTACGTGACTTGCTTCCCCATCTGATACCAATTTAATAATCAGTATTACCTGAGCAATTATACTCGGAATCTTATCGGGTGACCACAGTTGTGTCCCACCTCAAGCCCATCTTGTGATTTTCCATTTTGCCCACCTTGGATCTGCTTTATGTCATGGATTTGTTCTATAAAAATCCCTAGAAAAGGCAGGGTCCTTGGCAACCCACTCAGGACTCCTGTCTCTCAGACAGAAGCTTTCTTTCCCCTCAATAAATATATTCTGCTCTATTCTGTTCTTAACTTCCACTGTTCCTAAAATTCATGCTTCGATTTTTGGAGAACACAAACTCATATCAGACATCTAGCAGGCTGGGAGCTTCTTTCCCCTATATCATTCTGGTTTAAAAGCCAAGGATTTTTAAGAGTAGCAAAAATTCCTTTTTTTCTCTTTTGTTGCGGGGGGGGGGGGTCATCTTTTTGAGACAGGGTCTCGCTATGCAGTTAGTTCAGGCTGGCCTTGAGCTCACTTTGTAGCCCAGGCTGGTCTCAAACTCCCAACACTCCTCCTACCTCTCAGCCTCCTGAGTGCTGGGATTACAGGCACGTGTCACCACACTTGGCAGAAATTCCTTTTTATAAATTTTAAACAAAAAGGGACTTGCCTGTCCATAGCCCAGACCATATTTTTCAGCAGAAAGTACTTAATGACAACCTTCTCAGAATTCCCATCGTCAGTCCTCACTATGGTTCTGTCTCAACCAACTCCGGCCTGGTTGAGGCTGAAAGCCTGGCAAGGGCGAACTGCTTCCTTCCAAAGTTATTGCAGATTAATAAACCCTGAAAGTCTATCCTTCCTTATGGATAAGAAGAAATGAACATGCTCTGGAACCTTCACATCTTGTCACAAAAGCTTTACTAAATCCTAAAAGGTGTTTTTTTTTTCCTCCTGTTTGCTGAATTCCTCAAATATGCACAAGTGAACTGGGGTGAAAATGTGGATAAAAGAGCCAGATTCCCTTTGGAACTCTCTAGATCTACAGATCAGCTCCCTTTTAGGCCTGATCTGCACATTACACATATGAATCTTTCCTTACTAAAAGTAGTAAGAAGAGTGTCACTGGAGGCCCATACAGAAGCATGAATCTGGACCCTAGAATATCCAGATTCATTCTATTGGGATTCATTTGCCTCCTGCCAGAAAAGCCCATAATAAATGGAAAAATGATTTACAATTGACCAAATTGGAAAGGCCACTGGTCCAATCCCCTTCAGAGTGAAGTACTCTATACTCTAATTTATGGGAGTGGTAAAACAAAAGCCAGAAAATGTACGTACGTAGGTTCAGCCAGGCTTTGGCCCATCAGAGCCAAAAAAAAAAAAAAGTTGAAAATCTGGTTCTGTTGAATGGAATGGAAGCGACCTCTCAACATAGGGAAGCTGGATAAATCCGCTTAGCAACTTCTCAGTTTCAGGAGCATCAGGCCGAGTTACAAAATCCAAAACCTAGCTCCAGCTTTGTCTCTGATTCACTATGACTGAATGGAACTTAGTTTTCAGATCTCTGTAAAATGAGGGTGATCATATCCACCCCGCTAAAGAATCAAACAATGACAAGGACAAGTTAACATTTAAATCTATGGTTTGGTAAGAAGCAATAAAAAACGAGTAAGAGGATGGCCTCTATAAAGGGCTAAGTCACCTTCTCAGTTAAAGGAATTAACTAACTCTGGGTAAAAGAATTAGGAGGTGCTAAGACAGACAGTGGCACTGTCTGTACCTCCATGAAGATAGGCACCAACACAAACCAAAAAAAGCTCAAAAACTACATGCACACAAATCTCAACAGGTGCAAGTAGAAAGAACCACTAAAAATCACATATTATTCAGGGAAAATAACAGAAATACAGTAATACCTTGTGTCTTGGGTTTCCTTTTTCTCTCGTTGCTGAGACAAAATACCCAACACCCAAAATGAAGGAAGGAAAGGTTTATTTAGCTCACAGTTTTTGGAAGTTTCAGTCGATACGTGGCTGGTTCTGAGGCAGAGTGGCACATGGCAGAGGGCAACAGTTCATGGCAGTGGTACACAGCAAAAACAGCAAGAGCAAAAAGGAGGAATGGCAGCCGGCAGCCTCTTTCTCTCCCTTACATATACAAACTATCTGCCCTAGGGCGGGTATAGCTCTCACATCTATAACCCCAGCATGGATCAGGGATCAGTCATAAATTCTAAAAGCCACCCATAACTGCATGAGGATTTTGGGAGACATGCAGACACAAACTGTAACATTCCACCGTGGCCCCCCCAAAGAGTCGTGCATCCCTTTATACAAACAGCATTTAGCCCACCCACAAGAGTTGCCAAGGTCCTAACAGTTACAGCATTGCTAAAAAGTCCAAGTCCCAAGTCTCCTCTGAAATGTAAGGCAAACTCTTAGCGTCTGCAGCAACTTGTGGCACATTGTGAGCTCCAAAGGGCTTGTATGATTCCACACCTATGGCACTTCCAGTGGTTACAGCTCCTACGGCTTCTCTCTTGGGGCCACTTTGCTCCCTCCTTGCAGCCTTCCTCAGATGATTCATGGTCCCAGCTTTTCTAAACTTCTGAGGTCTCCAGTGCACCTTTTGCTTCACACTCACAGCTTCACACATTGCCCTCAGCAGCTCACTGCCTGGCCTCCCAGGCCTTCTGAAATCTGGGTGGAAGTCTCTCTTTCACTTCAGAATTCTTGCATTCTCCATGCACCTAAAGCCAGCAGGGCCACATAGATGATGCCAAGGTCTACTGCCACCTGGAGCAGTAGCCAAACTTTCTTTTTCGAGCACCTGGGTCACTGGGCACTCTGAATCCAATTTTGAGGAACAAATTCTCTATGCTGCTGCTTTTCTGGAACCTGGTGTGGCCGGTGCCACCATTCTGGAACCTGGTGGGGCCAGTGCTGTCATTCTTGAACACAGCACTCTGTGGCTTCCCTCTCAAGGCAAGGTCTTTCATCTTTGCAGTTTTGAGGCTGCAAAGGATGGAGACTTTGCTGCCTCTTGTGATGCTCTCAGGCCATCTTCCCACTCTTGTTTCTCTTCAGCAATCAGGATCTCCTCAATTCCACTTTTGCAATCCACAGCTTGAGTAGAGCTTCCCTTCTGGCCAAACTTCCCTTCTGGCCAAACTCACAACATTTTAAGTCATCCTGCTGGGCTCTTTGCTTTTCATTCTCAATATAAATCTGGCTAAAAGCCGCCAACAATAGCCATGCCACTGCCCCAATATTCGACTGCCTTGAAATTTCTTTTGCCAGATTAACCAGTCTGCTGCCGCCCTTAATCTCAGTTTTAGGCAAAGTCTTTAGACAGGAGCAAAATGCAGACAAACTTTCTGCCAAGCTATAACACACACCATCTGGAGTTCAACAACCAATGCAGTCCTTTCCAGCAGAAACTTTCCAAACCCGATGTTTACTGGCAGGATTTCTATCAATCTTCTGGTCATCTGAGCTCTGACTAGAATCTCCTAGACAGAACAACCAAAGGCGTTTCAGCTCTAGTCTTTCAGACGACATCTCTGAACCTTTCCAAACTCTTCCCACAAGCCATTTCCAAAGGCTCCTGAACCACATGGTCAGGTAGTCACAGCAACAGCCCCACTCCCAGTACCAAATTCTGTCTTGGTTACCTTTTTCTCCCGTTGCTGAGACAAAATACACAACGCCCAAAACGAAGGAAGGGAAGGTTTATTTAGCTAACAGTTTGTGGAAGCTTCAGTCAATACGTGGATGGTTCTGAGGCACAGTGGCACATGGCAGAGGGCAACAGTTCATGGCGGTGATAACACGGCAAGAGCAAACAGGAGGAATGGCAGCCAGCAGCCTCTTTCTCTCCCTTACATATACAAACTACCCACCCTAGGACAGGTATAGCTCTCGCTTCCTTGATCCCAGCAAACTATCCACCCTAGGGCGGGTATAGCTCTCACACCTGGAATTCCGGCATTAGATCAGGGATCAGTCATAAACTCTAAAAGCCACCCAATAACTGCATGAGGATTTGGGGGACATGCAGACACAAACCATAACACCTTGGTACACTCCACTGCTTTCAAACTCATTCAATTTGGCATTCAACACATTGTGGTACAAAAATTTTGTCCTTGTTTTATGTTTGGTACTCCATACTAAAGACAGAACTTGCCTTGTGTTGATTGTTTCATGAGCTGCTACCTGTTCCAACCAAAATAATTTTATTTGGTTGTCAGGTCTCCTGAAACCAGCTAACAGCAAATACTTTAGTACCATACAGACCACGATTTTGTGGTACAGAGTTTAGGCTCTAGATTGAGAGACACCTGGGCCTCATTCCAGCTCAGCCTCACTACCTTTGTAACTTTAGACAAGGTACTTATTCTCTGTGCCTCAGCAGTTCTCACATTTATTTTAAAAGGTTCCTGCTTCATTAATAAGACAGCATGGGAAAGCTCTTACCTTAGGGTCCAGCCTAAGTACTCAATGGTAGGTGTTGTTTGGACACAAGTATTACAAAAGGATAACTCAGAAGCAATAAAAAAGTCTTAAAAGAAATGTAATTTTCTATTACATCTATTAGGTATCACGTATTGCATCCAAAGCCTTAATATATTCTCGTAATTTACTGGAACATAGGTCTACTCTAAAGTGTCTTTTCTACTATTGTACATAACTTGCACTTTCTTATTCCAAAAGAAAGAGCCTCTTGCGTATCAAAATTAGGCACCAACAATAAAATTTTAGAAAGCAGGCAAAACCCTCCCATTTTATACTTGGTCTTATACACCTAGGACAAAATAGGCAGGGACATAATCCAAGTACACCAGCAAATGGTACTCCAACTTAACATTTAAACACCCTCCCCAACTTACAGTTAGCTTACTCAGGCTTTTATCAATTTGTATGTCACACCCTAAGGATCAACAAGTTACTAACAAGTGGGCCTGATCTGAAAAGAATACCTGTTCAAAAACACTTTATACAGGGGTTGGGGATATAGCTCAGTGGAATAAGCGCCTGCCTAGCAAGCGCAGGGTCCTGAGTTCGATCCCCAGTACCGCAAAACAAAAACCAAAAAAAAAAAAATACTTTATACAATGATGATGGACACCTTCACAAGAATCAACATGGACTGTGGCCTAGGAATGCATTCCATCCCTATTTCTGAAAAGCATTGTACTATGGCCCGGATAACTCCTAAAGTCAATCTGAAAAAGAAGTGCTCCTCCCTTGGACCAGGCTATTATTTTCAAGCATTCAGTCCAAAAATAACAGGAAACAGGTTCTACAAGAGGATAGGGAAAACAGCAATCTATAGCTGCAGGCTAAAGGGATGGAGCCAGAAAGTGAATAGAAACAGAAAATTATGAGAAAACTGGAGCCTAGACATCAAAGGGTAGAGAAATCAAGCAAAACGTAGGGGACAAAGGATAGTGAGCACTTCAGGGGTCAAAAGAGGAGAGGCTGATAAAAGAACTAGCTCCTATAGTTGTAAAAGCAATTTTTAAGAAGTAGCAAGTCCCTGTAGAGCACTTGCTGTTTACAGTAGCAATGTCCAGGACCTGTAGGAAGACTGGATGAAAAGGGTATTGCAGGATGGAGAGTACTATCTTCCTCAGGGGGGCGAAAGAAATGGAAACTGGGTTCTCTATACCCGTGGGGTGCCAACCAGGATCTGGAGTGAGCAGCACAGAAGATAATTATAGCCTAACCTCCAGGGTCTCTGGGGCTGGCTCACCTGCAGGTGGCTTCCACTCTGCTACAATCAGCACTTCAGGGCTCACCACTGGTCAAAGGCAGAGAGTAAAAGACTGACACAAAGCAAACAGTCCTTGATTGTTCCATGAGTCAAGCTTGCCAATTGATTTGCTAGATCTGTTCCAACTGCCCCTAACCTTCTAACCTCAAAATTGCCTCACGCCTTCTAAGAGGCCTGCTTTTCTCAACCCTGACCAAACCCCATGATCTTACAACTCTACCAAACACGTCCCACTCACAAAGATACCTGACCTTAATTCATTTGTTTGTGAGAGGCTCCCACTAGGCAGTTTAGGCTGGCCTCCAACTCATTGCAATCCTCCGCCCTCAGTCTCCCAAACGCTGGGATTATAGGCCTGTGCCCGCTACACTCAGCCTCTGACCTTGAGTCTAATAAAGACAGTAATCAACCAACTGGCTGTGTTGCCATGGGGTTAAAAAAGATGACCTCACAACATAGTAAAAAACGGCTCAGTAATCCTTCCCTAAACTCCCAACAAAGACAGGTATCAGACTGCCCAACAGATCACAAAAGAGGCCCTGAAGAGCAGCTGATTCTTTAACAAGAGGGTATACTAGAGCTCTTGAACCCCAATCCATATCAATGCGTGGAAACGTAACATATACCATAAATACACGAAATTCAATCCAGGCAGTCTTTGGCTGCCTGGAGGAACACCCAAAGAATATAGCAGATGTGCAAAATAATCATTCTTGCATATTCTGAAAGCTAACAGCATTTTTTCCTTCCTCAGCTGAAGCTATCTCCAGTTTCCCCTCCTCCTTCCTTAGAAGAACCAACCCAGCAGGAACTATCAAGGGAGGCACAAGTAATTACTGTTTTCTCCATGCTAATGAGACAGTTGGATTGTCTCCCTTCCCCCTCTTGAGCTTGAACAAATACTCTTAAGGTGTTGAAAATATTCAGGAACCAATACACTATAGCTGGGGCCAAACAGTGCTCTGTGCAACTGAGACTATCAGGGCTGGCTTTCTGTCCCTGATGAGACCAGTGCTGAAGGCCCCCTACCATTTTATAGAAAAGGAGGATCAGATGAAAGTAGGGAGGGGATCTAACCAAAGTCACAGAGGGAAGTCTGCGGTAAGGCCAGAACCAGTCTCCCTGTTCCCAACCAGGGTATTTCCCTAAGAAATTTTCACCTACGTTTCCTACAATACAGATGGACTTTTGAGGTGTCCTCAATGTGGATGCCGAAATTACAAGTTTCAAGTTCTCATACCAGTCCTTGAACAAGTATTTAAACAGCAACAACAATGTCCTGCAGGTGCCAACTCACCCCAAGAAACCCAGCTCTGGGGTGGAATCACAAATAGATGAGAGTGGGGGCGGGGGAAAATCTGTGAATTTTACTTGGGAGTCAGCTCAGTTATGTGACAACTATAGGTACAATGGTGGGGACTGGAGCTCTCTGTAAGAATGAACTTCAGTGCCCAGGTGGGAGGACACCTATAATCCCAGCACTCAACAGGCAGAGGCAGAGGCAGGAGGACTGCTATGAGTCTGAGGCCATACTGGGCTACACAATGAGTTCAAGATCAGCTTGCACCACAGAACAAGACCTTGTCTCAAAAAAAAACTTAAACAAAAACCAAGAACTCCAGCCTGGTGGATATAGAACCTCTTAAGCATACAACACAGGAACCTCAGTCTGTTAGTTCCCCTTAGGTAGCAGATAAAGAAACTAAACTCAGCATTACCACCGGCCTCACGGCAAAGTGCCCAAAGTGAAGCTGGAAGACTGGAAGATACCACAGTCCAGGGATGACACACTCTAAGAGAAACAGCCAGCACTTGCAAATGTTGTGCTGAAAAAACAACAGTCAAGGTTTTTAAACTAGAATAAATTACAGAATCCAAGAAACTTTGTTTTTCAAACTGAAAATTGGCTTCTGACAGCCTCTAAAGTCCCTCGCCTTTGTCTCACTGATTACTGTAGCTCTATCACTTCAAGTAGGATTCAGCAATTTAAATCCATTTCTCAGGACTCCACCCAGAAAATACCTTAAAACAATCCTCACCCTAACTCCTATCTCATACCCAGCCTTGGGTATCAATACTTCCTCCCTGCCACCTCGTACCATAAACTGAATGGGCTCTTGTACTCCGGGATATGCTTAGTGCTGACCAACAGCATGAATGGACCCAGGTCCACCTGAGAGCCCCTACCTTAGTCAACTGCCCAGGACCAAAGTCCAGTTCTGAGTCCAAGACCAGGCCTCCACCAATGGCCACTCTCCAGAGGCTACTGCTAGCCAGGACATCACATGCAAGGCAGGCAGCATGGTATAGCAGGAACAGCATGTAAACAGACCTGGGTTTGAACCCTGGCCCTGCCACCCAAACTGGGTAACCTTAATACTTTTAGCACTATTTACCTGTCTGCGTCCTCTACCCCCTTTTTTTTTTAAAGCAAGAAATGTCCTAGCTGTGCTCTGTATCTCCAATGAGTCTATCTATTGAATGACACTGTACAGCAGTAGAGACACTGCAACCCAAAACCCACCTATTCATTGCAAAGTGCCACCACAGCAATTAAACCAGAATACTGAGGATTTGGTTTAGAAAAAACTCATACATTAACAGCTTTTGTCTTAAAAAGAAAAAAAAGTAACACGTGTGCCATAGGTTTCTGCTCCAGAAGTTCTCATATCTAAAAATGGTAATAAAGTCAATAGAGTTGTGAGGAAAAATGCAAAGGAGGGAGTACTATGTAAATTGTCTAGATAGTGTCTGGCTCTTCTACTGTACCTTAGATGCCCAGGGCCAAGCAGTTGCCTGAACTAGACTGCACATCCCAGAGACATCATGCTTTGTTGAAACTCCAGTGTCAGCTGGACCTGACTCCCAGGGTCTGTTCTATTCTAGTAATCAGATCAACTCCCAGTTCCTAGATCTCCTCCAATAAAGACAGCTAGAGATACAACTTTCTTCAGTTGAAGACAGTGAATTGCAAGATAACGTGTAGGCATATACTGTTATTCTAGATTGAAAGGAGGGGAGAACTTGGGGGAAGGGGAAAAAGCTGTGCTCTGAAATTGGGCCTCTTCAGAAGAAATCCTAAATCCCAAAAGGTGGCCACAGTCATCCATCTGTACAGGAACCTACAAGGGCCAGAGATAGGAAATGAATTGGCTGAGGTCACACAGTAATCTGAATGTATCCATGAACTTGGATACCAATGTGATTTCCCTACTTAGTGTTTTTGCCATTGTACAGTGCTAATGCACAATGCTGTAGAAAAAGGGAGTGAAGCATAGGGGTCTCAGTATAGTGACAGGAACAGGCACCCAAGGATGTCAAGTAGTACTTCTGAAGTTTCTGGCTAGAAAGGTGGCTGAGGTATAAATTCAGCCTTTTGTTTTAAAGACTCCTTAACTGCCCTGCCAGTTGAAGGGTAGAAACAAGTTCAATCTGGCCACAATAAACATCAGTCATTACTGCAGGGAAGTGTACAATGTGTCCTCGAAGTATCAGGGGCCCTTCCCCCACTTCTCCAGCTGCTTTGTAATCAAAGCCCTCTCTGCCCACCCATCCCCAACTTTTCAATTCAAATCATGTTCCAGATTTTCTAAGATATCTGAGTTTCCCACTAGAGGGCCCTTAGACTTATAAACTAGGAGTGAAGTAAACAAATGAGAATACTAATTCTGTTCCATGCAGAACTGGATTTACGAAGCTTCTCTTTATCCTGCTCACCACATTCACCTAAGCCTCCAGGCAGTTGAGTGACTGGTCCAAAGTCATACAGCTAATAAATGCAAATCAGGACTTGTCTGTTTATCAGGTGTCTTTCTGTGTCCATGGTGATTTTCGACAAATTTGACTTTTACAAAATCCTGAGGGGCAGGTTAAGTGTTCCTTACTAAGTTATGCTCTTGCTTTTGAAAATTCTCATTTGACACCCCCAATCCATTTCAGGCCTATTTCTAACATTTATCTTGTCTTATAAAAGATACCATTACATTCTGAGATAAGCAAATTTTTTTTGTACAGGGCCAGGTAAGCCTTGCAGGGTTTGGGGGCTACAGCAGTCTCTCTATTACTCACCTCTACCTCTGTAGTGCAAAAGCAATCACAGATGAACAAATAAGTTCCGTGGGTCTGTGGCTGTGTTCCAAAATGGCAGTTGGCTATATTCAGCCAATCACCACAGTTTACTGACACCTGTTCTAACTAATGTCCTCTTTCAAATCACCTCTATCTAACCATCAATCTATCACATACACTGTTATCACAGCTCTCTATACTCAGTGGATCCTTCCTGCTTACAGGATGTGGGTTAAGCACTACACTCATCTTCTATCACATCCTTTCCCTGCACACAGTACTCTAACCATACCACAACTGACAACTCCAACCTTTGGCTGAGCTGTTCCCTAACTCCTGCAAAGCCTTTCTCTTTCCTAATATTCCCTATTATTCAGGGTCAAGCCCAATGCCAAAATTTGTGACAAGTCTTTCCCAGTGACTTACCCTACCCAATGGGAGTTAATCCTTCCTCACTTGCTGCATCTTCCCTAGGTAAAAACTGACCAGCACATTCTCCATATATTCATGTTACAACAAACCTTCACATGCCTACCCTACCTGTCCTAATTTATTGGGAGCTTCTGGAAGCAAGACCTATGTCTGATGCATCTATATACTATTTTCAGTACAACACACAGTAGGCATTTAAGCTTTTTTTCCCCTGAAAAAGGTTTGCTCTGCTTCACATAAATTTTATATATACAAAGCTGTTCCTTTCTTTCCATTGACTCTCCATTCCCCAAAATTCTAAGTTTCTTAGGAGCAAGGATTATTGTCTCATTAAACTGTGCCATGTAGTAGCTAACATAGCACTCAAGTGTCTGCTTACTTACAGGCTTTAGAACATGGGATTTCTGGCTCTAGCAAACTGAAATGCCTCATAGCAGCAACTGATCCTTCAGCCTGATTCACAAGCTTGGCCTCTTATTTCATCATGTTCTTTTAGTCTAGCCAGGTAACTTAGCTAGGTAGTAAGGGCCAAAATCAAGCACTTCTCAAGGTTGCTCCAGCCTGTGCTAAGTTCAAGGAAATGAAGATAGGCAAAAAAAGAAGTTCTGTTTTTCAGGCCTTCTTGGTCCTGATCCCAAATTGTATCCTTAACACTCACAATAAACTGACCCCAAATCCAAATGTAGCCCTAGACTAACAGCCTTCTAACAAGTGCAGATTTTGATCCCCAAATGCAATGAATTTTACTGAAGGAAATGACTACAGTATTATCTTCTGTTACTGAAGAGAAAACTCAGAAGCATGTGGTAGGAATCAAGACTATCATCTTTAGGTGCAAAGTGACCTCAGGAGTTGTAGCTAAGCCTGCAGCTCTCAAGAATAGCTACCCTAGCTTAAGGAGTATGTGGGACCAAAGACTAAATGACTAAAGAGAAAAACAAAAAGCAATTACACAAAAAAATTTTTCTCCTAAACGCAGAAGAGAACGCTATTCCTTCTAGGTAAGTGAACGTGTCACAGGCATGGGGTACTTAGCATATCTGCCATTCCAGGAGTATGGCTGTCAAGTTTTAATTAGGGTAATTAGAGTTAAAAATGTAATTTCATTTCAGGGGTATTTTGAACAGATTCCATTAATTTTTTAAAGAACACAGAAAGGAGGGGCAGGCTGTGTGTAGCAAACAGGATTGTGCCATTAGTGAAGCCAAGCCTTTGCCCAAGCCAGAAATTGCAAACCACTGCCAAGAATCCACAGCACTGCTGCAAGCTTGGCCCAGAAGACAGAGTACTGCTTCTCTTCAGCTTTCCTCCTTTTCCCCACAGAATTCTAGAAGTTTCAGCTGGCACGCCTCGGTCCAACTTGCTTTTCCTGTGTTACTAACACCCAATGGCCACTTCTACAGTCCAAAATCTGGTCAAGGGCAGGAGCTCAGGGCAATCAATCAGATTTCCTACATGTTAGGGACTGCTCTACTGTCCACTCTTTTACCAAACGTTCAAGGACACACCTTTATGTTTTATTTCTGTTGTTCCTTGGCCTGAAATATATGCCCTTCCTTGCCTTAACTTTTACATTTCCTTCAAAACACTGATCAATTATGTCCCCCAGGAGTTAGGTATGAAGCCCAACTTCACACCTCTATAGTCCAGAGTCCCCTGTATACACATCTATTAAGACACACAAAATAAACTGTGGTTTGTATATTTTTGGCTAAGATACTAGGTTGTGAAATAATCTAGGAGTCTTTAACACCAGCAAAAGTCCTGACACAC
Organism: Dinomys branickii; assembly: GCA_004027595.1. Taxonomy (NCBI): domain Eukaryota; kingdom Metazoa; phylum Chordata; class Mammalia; order Rodentia; family Dinomyidae; genus Dinomys; species Dinomys branickii. The sequence continues at coordinate 29,800 of PVLD010002384.1, read as the reverse complement.
AGTCCTGGCTCATCAAACACTTGATGAATGATCAAAAAAGGGAGGAATTTTGTCTGACCACACTGGTTGGGGCTCATGTTATACCTTCAGGTCCTCCACTGCCTAGAAATACCCAGTCTTAGTTTCTTTCCCCTCCTCACACAGGACCAACTCAGAAACCTGACTCTGCACTCCACAAAGGAGAAAGCCTTCCCACTGATCCCAAATGATGATTGATTTCTCCCATTAGTGCCTGCTCATTCCTTAGGGACCTTGCAAAAGATGAGGAAGCAAAAGCAAGCAGAATCTATCTCCCACCCAGTCCCTACCCTTACTCCCTATCTGCCTCAGCACTGATTTTTAAATATTTCCTCCAGTCTTATGGGACCTGAGAGAGAGCCTGACCTCTAATTTAGTCTCTAAGAGGTAAGGGAGGGCACAAAACAATTCATCAGCTGGAGCTGGTGTTGCAAATGTTGTAGTATAGTACTACAGAGAATATGCTATGTGACATTGGGTAGCCAAATCACTTTACTTTGAAGTCCCAGTTATGGTTCCTTTTTCCAGTAGGTTAGGACAAGTACCACAGAAATGGGCTTAACCCAGCACTTACCATTTAGTAGGTATTAATTGACTTTCTCATCTGAGGAAGGGGCCTATACTATTATCTAGCATCCTGTTACGTATGTTCATAACAACAAGGAAAGCAGCCAGCAGTGGTGGCCCATGCCTCTGATCCTAGCACTTGGGAGAATGAAACAGGAGGAAAACCATGAGTTCAAGGCCAGCCTGAACTACATAGCAAGATCTTGTCTCTAACCAAAAAAAAAAAAAAAAGGAAAACCTAACAAAGGCAGATACTAGGTAATAATTTCACTACTTGCCCAAGATAGCCTGCAAGTGCCAGGAAAGGCGGGCTACACCAGGAACTACTGTCCTATTGACAAGCGTGACCAGATTTCATGGTAATCACAGCCCCTACATGCACACACTAGAAGTACTCCTCAGCCTCTTTCCAGGCTCTCAAGGTCTGGCTGCAGGCCCATATTGATCCATTGCTAATTAGGAGATGTGTCAGTGCTTTAGACAGAAGGTCAGGGCCCAGCCTGCCTCTGCAGGCCCCTGGCCAAAAGCCCTGAAATGCCTTGCCCATGGTAGACTCCTGTAAAGAAGAGGATTCCAGATTATCCCAGTGAAGTAGAAAAAGATTCCAGACTAAACTCTTCATAAAAACAGCAGGACATTTTAAAATGGAAAGGGTCCCTTATAAACATCAGCTTTGTTATAGCAGTCAAGAAAGTTGCAGTCCAGAAAACAAACTTGCCAAAAGTAGAACAGGAAGATAATGTAGAGCTTCTTACTTCCAGTTCTTTCCTCTAGGCAAGTGTTTCTCAACCTTGCTATATGGCAGAAGGACTAGACAACTTTTTAAAAATTCTGGTTTCTAGGGCCCATTCCAGAGATTCTGATTTGGAATACATGCACGGCTGTGGCTCACTTTTGCTAAATATGTGAACATCTTCCAACAGAAATGAACTCTGAGACCACTGATCCAGTTTGGACATAGGTTCAAATTCACCTTGGGTCATAATAATGTCATTAAGAAGCAACCCACTATTATGTGATCCAGCCCTCCTCCTTCCAAAGGATCTGCTAAGCATGGTGACACTTGCCTAGAATCCTGGCATTTGGGAGGCTAAGGCAGGAAGATCACTATGAGTTCAAGGCCAGCCTGGATGACATAGTGAATTTAAGACCAGGTAAAATACACAGGGAGACTCTTTCAAAAAAAGGACCTGTCATCATAAATATTTCAGAGTTAACAGTACACTAGCTTGGCTGTCAGCAAAGACACTTCCTGTCAAAACTAGTCTGAAATGTCTTTAAAGAGAGACCAACTTAAGGACAGAAGCAGCACCACAGTGTGAAAAGTATATGGGAGATACCCTTGCACGCAGTATGTATGGTCTGAGGCACACTCACAGAAACGTCAGTGGATGCCTAGGTAGGTATGTGGGCAGACTTGTGTGCATATGTACAGGAATGAAGAGTGTGGTATCTGAGAGGCCACAGATACTTTTGTGGCACACATAATTCTAGGTACCTGAATAGAAGAGAGTGGGACAGGTCATGTGAAAGAGTAAATCTGTGCATATATTGGATTGGAGAGGGAAGAAATGACTTGAAAGCATAAGGGAGACAGGACTGATGTACATGAGAGAGAAGAAATGCGCACACCACAGTGACTCAATTATGTGTGTACGCACAAGCTGTAAGGCATATAAGCCCAGACGCAACAGGAGGAAGAGTGCATGTATGTGGCCTGCACACCTGTAGGTACGAGAACAGAAAACATCCACAAGCATTTCTGACTCACTCAGTCCTGGCTGTGCCTGAAGGCTCATACCAGTAAGCAGCAGTGTCTGTCTACAAAAATTTCTCATTAAAACTGACATTTTGACAACTACTAAAAAATAAAGTGATAACAACACCCCCAGCATAGTGGGAGGTTAAAAAAAGTTAATGCCAATAAAACACAAAAGACAGATGAGAAGCAATTATGCTACAATTAATTCTCAGCTTCACAAAATGGGGTGTTGTTTGGAGTTAAATATTGTGTGAATTGTTTGTATTTCCACCCATAGGCCTGGATTTCCTGGGTTAACTGGGAGAGAGCAAGAAAAAAGTAGAGAAAGGTAAACAATAAAGCCTAAAAACACTGGAAAATGGGAAGATGAAAGAAAGGAAAAGAGTTGGAAAGATACCAAAATAGGTTAATAAGGTCATAAGAAGATGGCCCTGAATCAAGGCCAGAAGTTTTCTGTAGTGGTTGGTTTCAAGCAGGAGCCTAAAGTGGTATCTTTTTATGGTCTGTTGGCCATTTCAGAACTTTAGAAATGTAATGGTCAATTCATTAGAAAGTAACAAATAACTAAATAAATTTTACGAGAGAACTTCAAGATGGCGACCGGGTAAGCAGCAGAGAAAGAACCTCCCGGAGAAATAACAGAAGCCATTCCTGATACCACCACCTATTTAGCCCTGTCCAAAATCTGAACGTCCTGCCCAGACCTGTGTTTTACCTCACAGGCTATATGCAGATGCCTACACCCAAACCAGTGTCTTGTCTGAACCACATAAATTTGCTTAAAAATTTCTAAGTTAATTGCCAACATTAAAAATCAGACCTTGCTCTTAAAAAAAAAGATTTCTAGCTGGAAATTGTCAAGATTTGGCAACACTAGACTCTCTAAGGGTAGAAGTCAAGAGACCCACTATAATCTTGTAATTTACTATATGCTTTCTCATTTTATCTGAAAAAAAAGCTCTCATTATCCATTCCATAATAATTCAGTGCTGAGGAAACATTCGCTATCCCTTTAGTCTTTGTTATGTTCAGATTTTTACAAACCCATTTTATAAAAAGAGTAAATTTTTAAATTGTTATAATACTTACAAGTCATACAATATTCTGGAGGCACAAAGAGATACTAAACTGAAGCTGGGAGTAGTGGCAACTACTATGGAGGGTGAGGCAAGAGGACTACAAGTTCCAGGCCAAACTGGGAAACTTAGGGAGACCCTATCTCAAAAGCAGAACTAAAAAAGAACTAGAGTTGCATGTAGCTTAATGGTAGACTGTTGTATAGCATGTTTAGAGCCTTAGCTTCAACATCCAGCACTAAAAAACACAAAATTACACTGAGGATCTAGAGTTTATTCCACAAACAACCTAGACAAGGTACTTAACCTTTCTAAACCCATTTCCTCCACTGTAAAAGCAAAGTATAGTTAGGCAGTTGCTGCAAAAAATTCCTTTCAGCTCAAAATTCTACCATCACAAGAACTTAGTATAATACCCTTTCTGAATTCCTAACACTTATCTTCCTCTTTATCCGAGAAATTGTGATCAGTTGTCATGGAAATTACCATGGTGCTCCACATACTGGATGATGATGTTACAATAATTATAAGAAGTCACAAGCAGTGAGAAAAATCACTTACTCATAAAGTCACCTACTTCCAACACATAGGAGCTACATCTCGTTGCAGGTTAAGAGAAAAAAAGACCATGTATTAATTCCTAAATAAAATAGTTTTGATTTTAATTAGATGTCATAGTTTCTTTTATGAGGCACCAGATCTACTGCCAGTGTACAAGTCTATTAGAAACTATAAAAAATTAAAGCTGGGCACTGCACACAACTATAATCCAAGCTACTCAAGAGGCCGAGACAGGAGGATGGCAAATTTGAGCCCAATCCAAACAACTTAGTGACTTAGCAAGAGCTTGTGTCAAGGGGTAGGGGAGGCACTAGGGAAATGGCCCAGTATGAAGACTCTATTTTTGATGCCTTCAACTGGCTGGGTGCTCCCAAACAATTTAGCTGGGTATGATATAATCCTAGTTATTTGGGGCCTAACGCAGACCACTGCAAATTTGAGGCCAGTCTAGAAAACATAACAAGCCCCTGTCTCCAAAAAAAGAAAGAGAGAGAGAGAGAAAAAGAGAAAGAGAGAGAAAGAAAAACCCAACTTAAGAGCAAGGTCCTCTAAGTTTCACCTAGTTTGCTGTTTTCATGATGCCCTCACAGTAACCAACAGCAGCACCAAAAGTACCCAGTAAAACCAAGATAATTCACTTAGTCTCTCAGGATTTACCAACATTACAACTAGAGAGTTCCATCTAGTTGAGCTGGTGGTCCTTGAGGGCTAAGCAGGTAGCAAACTCAGTTGACCAAGTATCTTTAAAACATGCCTGGGTATCAAAGAGACAGTAATAAGAAATAGTATGCCTTGACAAACTTGAGAACAAAATATGCTCCTGCCTGAAGGAGCCTGCCAATAAGAAAGCAGTAAGTGTAGAAAGAAAAAAATGAAGAATGTGATATTGTAAACTAAAGCCTGACAACTTGGGCTGATGCTCTAAAGGGCTGCCCAAGGATCACAGCCACATCCCTTTGCCTCAAGACAGACAACAAGCTGATTAAACACAAGCAAGGCACTTACAAGAAGTCATAACATATGGAGCCCTATAGAGGACTCACGGAGTAAAGTCTTTAGCAGAATAGTGTGTACAGCCTTATTCCTACTCCTGTGAAAAACTGCTCATTGTCAGCATCAGCAGCAAACTTCTGCTCAAAAGTCCTCCTCTTCATATGGTACCAGGCACCTTCACAGGACACATGCCAGAGCTACCACCACTGAAAGGCAGTCCCAATCTCTCCAGGCTGGAGACCAGCTCAAAATAAAAACAGCGTAAACTAAACAAAATATGTATGTGGGCCTAGCATAACCCAAGGGGCTGACAGTTTTCAGTCGCTGATCCAGAGGGCAAGAGACTCTGAACAGTTCTGGAATGGAAAGCATTTACAAGTCTCCAATAGATAAAGGCTGAGCAGCTTGGTTCCCTCAAATGGTTACCTTATTTAAAATTCTTTTTCCTGAACTTCATAACTAAAATTTTCTTTTCATTGCAAAACTGCCTCCACTACAATCAGATACGCTTGGGAGTGAACAGTACCAATGCTAAATGTTTGTTCTTTCTTGAAGCAGGATAGTATTTCCATGCTTTACTCCATCATTATTCTATAGTTTACAGATTTCTTCAGCATTTCCATAAGTATAGTAACACCTTTACCAAAGAGAAGAGAAAAAAAGACTAGCTACCCTTGAAATATTAACTGAACCCAGGAATGGAATATTTTATTACTGAGAAAACCTTTGTTTTCCATTTACCAAATCAGTCAGAGTAATGAGCAGGGTACGGGCAGATAGACAGGTACACACACACAAACACACACTCTCTCTCACTCTTAGTTTACAGGTAAAGGTACCTAAAAGGATCAAGAGAACCTGCTTCTTAAGGCTGAAATGAAAAATAAGACCTTGTATGTACAAAAGGCCTACCACAAGATAACCTTCAATAAATATTAGCTCTACAGCGTGAACCAAATATGGTAACTTGACAGAGTGGGCACACATTTCAGGGTGGCTATTACAGTCATACCTTGAAACTCATCAAATTGGGTATGTCACACATTCTAATAAGAAAACTTTATCCTGACACTCCTTTGTTTGGTGCACGACAAGCGAGGACTTGCCAATGTTGACGGCCTTATAACTCAACACCCTTTTCCAGCCAAAACAATCTGTTTGGTACTCATGCCTCATAGAACTGATAACAACAAATACCATTAAGGTACCCACTGTATTAATAGGAAGAACACTTTAGAACCCAGATCAGATTTTTAACCTAATACTCAATTTGACAGGGCACATGGATAGCCTCTGGTGAATGTCTCACAGCAGCTCTAGCACCCCTAGTCTCTCTTAACAAACACCCTAGATCTGACACAGGATGAGTTGACTGATGTTCAACATGAAAGTGTGGCTTGCTCCCTAGGAATAGCTAGGGCCACCTTATTTCCCCCAACCAGGTAATTTACAGTACATTTTCTAATATTTGCTGACAGAACAAAGAGGAAAAGCTCTAAGACAAGATCAATGTTCAAGCCAACCTTCAAAGCAATTCGGTAAACTACAGAAAATAAACACCCAGTCAGGGTCCACTGGTAAGATAAAAGCTGACAAAAAATGGCAATTTTTCCCTGAACAAATATACAAGAATAGATGAGCTCTGAGACTAAGCTCTTTAGGTTCTGGTGTTTCCCTCCCTCCCTCCATTTTAAGAGTACACACGAACTCTCTTCCCACATTTCAGGTACAACTGTTTGCTGAATTAATTTCTTCCGTAAAATGATGTAAAGAGGCAAAGATGTCATTCTCATCCTTCTACCATTTACATGCAAACTGGCTTCAGAAAATATGATCTTTTCTACCTGCTCTGGGAGGCTATAAAAAGCCATCACACTTTCACTGAGTATGGGACCCCTCTGTACCTATTGCTTATTAGGAGAAATAGGAATGCTACCGTCTGGTCATGCTATCTCAAGTTGTTTCCATTACACAAATGTCTTCCATCTCTACAGCTTAAATCTCTTATGACTTCCTGGTAAAGGGGGGAAGAGAGAAGAAAGATGTCAATTGAAAAAAAATACGTTTGTTGCTTTTGGGTAGTCTGACAGAAACTGAAATATTAACATTTCATAGGTCATAAACACAGCCAGCCAGAATATTAGAAATTAGGATGGTCTCAGCAAGATGCAGCAGTGCACGCCTGTAATCCCAGCACTCAGGAGGCTGAAGCAAGAGGATCCTTGTGAGTTCAAGGCCAGCTTAGGCTACAAAGTGAGCTCAAGGCCAGCCTGAACTGCACAGCGAGACCTTGTCTCGAAAGACAACAAAAACAAAAACAAACCAAGAGAAAGAAATTAGGATGGTCTCAAACAACGTATGGTCACTATCCTTGTACTACAAAGCCCACCCAGCTCAAATACTCCCTCCCTCCTCATTCTTTCTTCCAATAGAGACTAGTATTATAGAGACTAGCTCAGACTACACTTCCTCTTATTTTCTAGATGAGAGAAGAAAGGTTCAGAGAGAGAAAGCAACTTCTCCAGTTTACCTGGCCTTACTAGTGCCTGAGCCAAGTTTTATACCGAACTACCTTACATCTTTTATCTTATATCTCCATAGTATTACTATTTCCCTCAAAGAAACTGTAAGGTTCCTGAAGAGCGAAGTATGCCTAACACATTTACATTCCTTCCAGCACCAAGTGATGCACCCAGTACAGTCCGAACACTTGGACCAATTGATTTCAATAGTCCCAACCTTCAAAGATTGACACAGGCATACTTCTCTCCTTTTAGACCCCATAGGCCATGCTAAATTTGTTGGAAAAAATGATAAACACAACACAGCATCCTGAGTAACGTTTCTCTTTTAGGGATTGGAGGGAACAAGTGGACTTCAAGATTAGGGCAGCCTCAATGTTCCCTCCTTCCATCTCCATTTCCTCCATGCAGCAAAGTGTTCAAAGAAAGCTGGCAGAGGCGAAGGAATAGGCTTTGCAAACAACAATTTAATCACAATTAGTTAAGTCATAAATTGATCAGATGCCAAAAATTACACCTCACATAATTCCTCTTGTCTATCAGAACACTACATAAAAAAAGTAAAATAATTCAGTATGAAATTTAATTTTCTTTTTTCCTAAATAAGAAGCTAAACAATACCATATCTTTCTGGAACCCAGCCAGAGCACCGATGTGAGGACAGGGAAGTCACCAGGCAAATGTCTGACTGCTCAAATCTAAAGGACAATACTGTCCCCTACTGTAATGTTCTTGGCTCTCTACACTGGATGTCACACATCTTAAAAACAGAAAATATATAGGTAACAGACAGGAGCAAGGAAGAGGGACAGACAGTATCAACAGTAAATCTATGTATCAGAGGACAAACACCGCACCGATGCCCCTGCCCAACAGTATATGGCACCCACCAACTTTGCTCGTTCCAGTCTGAACCTCACACAAACACCTGGACCAGAGCAGCACGGCAAGGAATGGGCCACGATTTGTTTTACTTACATGCTTTTCCTCTTAATTCTAGAAGTAATCTGAGGGCAGGAAGCATGCCTTGCCTGGCTTTTACATTCTACACTGGAAAAACGTATAGCGGTATTTCAAATCAATGGAATGAATAGCTGAGCTTAAATACGGAAGGCTGCTGAATTTGAAAGCATAAATAATGTTATACCAGCCACATAAAACTACACAGAATGGTAACTCTAACTCTACCTAATTGTAGTAAGGGTTGATTTTAATTGGTGTGAAAAATCAATTTAAGCAAGTCCTTTAAGGTTTGAAGCAAAATTATTCTTGTGTCAACTAATTCATGCACAAACTTTCATTAATATATGGATAGCACCATTCCGAAGTGCCAGTGTACTACAATCTGCATGAACAAAGCCAAAAAGCCTTTAAAATCATCTGTAGGAACAGGAACATTTGATTTCTCAGTATAGCGTGATCATACCTTACATAAAGAAAACTCAGACCTAAGCTGGGTGTGGTGGCACACGCCTGTAATATTGGCACTCAGGAGGCTGAGGCAGGAGGATCACTGTGAGTTCAAGATCAGCCTAGGCTATAAAGTGAGCTCAAGGCCAGCCTGAACTGGCCTGAACTGGCCTGAACTTTTGGGCTTTGTTCATGCAGATTGTAGTACACTGGCACTTCGGAATGGTGCTATCCATGTAATAATGAGAATTTGTGCATGAATTAGTTGACACAAGAATAATTTTGTTCAAACCTTAAAGGACTCGCTTAAATTGATTTTTCACACCAATTAAAATCAACCCTTACTACAATTAGGTAAAGTTAGAGTTACCATTCTGTGTAGTTTTACGTGGCTGGTATAACATTATTTATGCTTTCAAATTCAACAGCCTTCCGTATTTAAGCTCAGCCATTCATTCCATTGATTTGAAATACCGCTATACGTTTTTCCAGTGTAGAATGTAAAAGCATAGCAAGACCTTGTCTCCAAAAAAAAAGAAAAGAAAGGAAAACTCAAGACCTACAGAAATGATGTTATGGTTTTAAAATCTGCTCTTTAAATCTACTGCTGGTTTGTTTTCACTAGCACAAAGAAATACTAAGGAAACTAGACAAATAGATCAAGACACATCATGCAAAGAGCACCTTTAACTAAGCTTACTAAAATCCTTAATACAACAAATAAACACAAGACAGCTAAATACCAGATAAATGCCTCTGTAATGAAAAAAACTCAGCCAACAACATTAAGCTTCTAAACTGGGCCTGCTAAAACAGAATATTTACTTGGAATAAAACAATGATGCTTAGCTTGACAGAATTACTAGGTCTCTACAGATGGCATTTGAAGGGCCAGGTAACCTCAGAAGAAATATCTACTTCATAAGGCTAAAGCTTTAAGGAAATGTAAGTTTCTAGTCTAGTTTTTTCCAGACCTACTGAGAGAACCTTAAGAGTATCCCTTGGAAATCTTTAAGAATGTTCTTTAAATTTTTCCCTTCATTCTGTTATTTTTAAATAGTTTGCTAGATATTTAAATACAACTTTTTAGTCTTAAATTCCCAAATTTGTCCCACAGGACTATAGTTCCAAGTTTTAATGAAACTCAGCAGACAATTTGATAAAATTCATTGCATAAGCAATTTTTCAGCCATCTGTCCACTCTAAAAAGCAAAACGTATTTGTTTACACATAAAAAGGTATCTTTCATGAACCCAGAACTTAACCCTCTTGAGATTCTAGTAAATCTCCTCCGCCTGCTAAGAGGTAGAAAAGTCAAGATTATCTAATTCAGTCTTCTGTTTTACAAATAGGAAGACTAAGGTCCCACAGAATATTAGGTAATTGCCATTAACATGAGCAACAAAAATCCACTGGGGAAAAAACCTGCTGGACACTATTTTCCCCAGTGGAACTCAATGGGCATGTTAGGAGGATAGCCAGATTTTCACTTTAGTTTGGTGGAGCACTACCAAACCTGAGTATTTAGACACAACCCCCTTCCCTACCCCATCATGGACAGCAGGCAGCAGTGGGCAGCTTGAGTGGCTCTTCTGGAGATGGAGACTAGAGCCCAAGGAATATCCATTCCTTCCTCTTTTCCTCCAGGAGGTAAAGCACACTTATTATCATGAAGGCCATTATGAAATAAGATACTAACACTGAGGAACTAGGAGAGGCTGTAAAAACAGAAAACGACGATTCTGGAGGCAGATTCCTATTTCCATGTATTCAATTAAGTTAGGGAGGAAAGGGAGGTGGACTCAAAAGAATGCTGGACCTTTTATCTGCCCCCACATTCCAACCCTGTCTTTAGGCCTTTATAGAATTTCAGGAAGCTGGGCGTGGTGGTGCATGCCTGTAATCCCAGCATTTAGCAGGGCTGAGGCAAGAGGATCACCGAGAGTTCAAGACCAGCCTGGGCTATAAAAACGAGCTCAACACCAGCCTAAAACCCATAGTGAGACCCTATCTCGAAAAGACAAAAACAAACAAACAAACAAAAAAAGCAGCAAGGCCAGGGAAGGAAAAGGGTTTGGTCAAGCCCACACACTAAATAGCAGAGCTCAGATCAAATGATCCTCTGGCTAAGTAAACTTGCAATGCATCCCATTGCCCCCCCATATCCTCAGGGTCTGTGAAGTGCACTCGCAACACAGGTCTGAAACTTTCCTCACAGTACCCAAGGAAAAGCAGTCTGACATTACTGCTGTCACTTTCTCTCTTCCAGTTATACATTCTATACATGAAACTAAAATTGAATAAAGCCAGGTTTTTAAAAATGCTCATATGGAAACGCTCTTGCTGTCTCCAACCCTACCCCGAATCCCAAACGCTGCCTAAGAGAAGGGGAGGAAATACCTCCCCCAGAAATACACTGCCTAAGCATTACCTAGAACCATAACATGTTATTGCTAGAAGGGACCTCTGGGTCATCTAGTCATTATTTCCATTCATTATTCAGATGAATAAACCTAGACATTCGCCACTTGATGAAAAAGCTCAAGGCATGGAGCAAGGACTCCTGACTCAGACCCCTAATCCCCCCCTCTACTTATCTCTCCATATCCTGCCCTAGCTGCCTCATCTGATCACCTTCTCACCACACTGCCAAGATATCTAAGCTACTGAGATCTGCCTTTTTTGAAACACGAGCTCTTCAGGCAATTTTATTCATCTTTATTTTCCCAATGCTTGGCAGAGGTGACTTCAGATTTGAAAAGGGATACACTGGTACATGTAAAGTGCTTAAAGGACATTGGGGGAGGAATGTAAGCTTTTGTTGACTTAACACAAGCAGTCTTCAGCACTGTACAAGGCCTAGATGTCTAAGATCTAATATTTTTCTCCTCTAAACTAGTGTTTACATCATTCAATTTAGCCAGTTATCAGATTTCTATTGTCACGGTCTCTCACTCTCCCTCTACCACCTCCTATCGAACAGAACAGAGATCTGTAACCCCAAGGAAATGAAAGCAGATGGAGAAGACCCTACATAAGAAAGCTCCTCCCTTTCTTTGGTACCCCTTGATCCTGTATCCCCATCTATAACTGCACTAGGTAGAAACCCACATGTCAGCCAGCGTGCTTCCTTCCTTCCCTTCCACATCAATAAACACATCTGACGGTCTCACCACTCAATCCCATCACTTCCTACATGTATGCACAGTATCACAACTCCACCCAGAACACCACCAACTCAGCCCTGCACTACCCCATCAGCCTCCTAAGTGGTCTCTGCCTGTGGTGCTCTATGTAGCTCTTGGTCCACTGCTGTAACAAGTAGCCAGAGATACTCTTCTCCAAGACCTTCATGGGCTCCTTCCCTTGGAGTAGGTCTGAAGTCTTCCACAGGGGCAACAAGGCCTTTTGTGACTGGCCCTTTGCCTATCTTGCCAGTGTCTTCCCTCACCACATCCACTCACTTGATGCTTTACTCTCAGAAATCTTGAGAAATTTATTTAACCCATTTGGAACTATTTAACCCATTTGGGACTCATCTACAGGAGGAGAACAATTGTACCTCTCAGGGTTGTTACAGGAAGAAAAGAGTTACTGAATTTAAAATGCTTAGAGTAATATCCCTGACAGACACAGTAAATGGCTAAAAGTCTCACCTACTAACACCATCCTTGGACTTGTGTGGTTACCTGCCTCCTCCTTTCCTGGCTTTTATCTATTTTTTCCTAGTCTAGCCTTGGCCAACTTCTCCGAGGAAGCTTTCCCTGCCCCCTCAGTGCGAGGTCAGAAGCCCTTCCTCCATGCTTTCATGGTGCCTATCTTTGTTACACTTCTCACATACCCGTCTCCTTGACTGTGTTCCCCACTAGGCTGTATGCACTCAAATTCCCAAGCTTAGTATATGCTGGCAGATGGTTTTAAATTGTTCAGTGCCTAGAACACTTTCCAATAATGAATGAGTGTCCAGTGAAATAATCTCAACAAGTAGGTGATTCAAATGTTCGCTAGGTGGTCTAAATGACTTTACTTTATGGCCCTTCAACTACAAGATTCTACCTAATAATTCAGCACACTGACTTCATTGGTCTGGACTTTATTATGTAGGCAATGCAGACCACCATATTTTTAAGGAGCATGGACATAGACACGAATAGGAGGGTAGGGAGTATTGAGAAGGCGTACTCTTCATCTCTAGAGTACTCCCTACCCTCAAACCCTGTTGCCATGTGGACAAAATCATAAACATGCATACTCCACCCACCCCAAACACCTAGACATAGAAAAAGTCAAACCAAAGAGACCGCTGAAAGGTTAAATGTATCATCTAACTCTACCCTATTCCCTTACAAGCAGTGAGAATTGATAAATACCCTCTAAGAACATAAATGTTAATCCCTCCTATGCGACTTTATGGAAAGGGGGACACAGAGAAAGAGCGTGTCCTAAGGTTAATCCACTTAACCAGCCTCTGAGCAGTCTGATCCAAGCTGCTGCACCACTATTCCTGATCACTGCAATCCCGTATGCTCAAACTCTGGTCAGAAAAGCAGGTGCAAACAAGGCAAGGGTGAGGAACTGTCTGGTTTCTATTTCAAGAGTAGGCGGTTTCTTCTGAGGATATATAGTTGGGAGCTAGTACAAATCCAGAAAAGGCTTCAGCAATAAAAAACATCAACCCACAGGAAGGAGAAAGGGAAAGAAAGCTTTCAGTCAGAGCCCAGCCTAGATTCATGCCATGGGCTTCGTGCCACACCCTACACAAATGAGCACAAATGATCATCCCATTTACAGAGCACTCGGAGATGAATGCACTGAAGAGGGCCAGCTTTGTCAGTCACCAAGAGACAAATACTGTATGATTTCACTTATGTGAGACTCTTAGACAAATTCACAGACAGAAATTAGAATGGTGGTTGCCAGGGGATAAGGAAGAAAGGAAGGGGATTTATAATGAATATGGATGGTAGTGCTGCATGTACAACATTGTGAGTGCACTTAATAACACAACTCTATATTTAACAATACTTAAAATAAATGACGTATATGTATGTATATATATATATATATGTGTGTGTGTGTGTGTATATATATATATATTACATAAAATGCACAATTTTAAAAGCATGCCAATTTTAAAGTTACAATGTCTGTAGTTTGAATTCTGGTTTGGCCAAGTAACAAGCAAGTCATGTAACCTCTGTAAGTCTGTTTCTTCTTCAATAATAATAATACATGATTAAAATGTTGCTCTGAGTTAAATGACATACTCCATTTAAAGCCCTACTCCAGTGACTGATGATGGTACATGGTAAGTACTTTTTTTAAACTACAACAATGCTCTTTTCTCATGGTCCCCACAACAGCCCTGTGAAAGTTTACATGAAGAAAAAGAGGCCCAGAAGTCCATACTGAGTAGCTCAGTTCTGAGCATAGTGGCACCCACCTGTAATCCCAGCACTCGGGAGGCTGAGGCAGGAGAAACTCTGCAAGGTCAAAACCAGCCTGGGCTGTAAGTGCAAGGCCAGCCTAAACTGCATAGTGAGACCCTGTCTCAAAAAGACCAAAAAAAAACCTGAGTAGCCCAGTTCATCACTCCATATCAAATCTTCTACCCACATCAAATCCTCTACCCACGAGCTGTCTTAATACTCTACACTTACTAATTGTATGATGGAAGTCAAGCGCCCTAACGTCTGTTTCCACTGCCCTATAGTATTAAAAAGGAGACATAAACTAGGCCCTAAGCCCACAAACTCCCCCACACAACTAGATTAAAAATCAGATAATGGTTACAAAAGAGTACTGTAAATTATAAACATAAAAAATGAGAACTCCCCTTCTCGGTATCTTCCTAGAAAAATTAAAAACATTGTTCCACAGCAATATTATGTACACCCATGTTTATAGCAACACAATTTGTAATAGCTAGATTTTGGAAAGAACACACATGCCCATCAACGGAGAAATGGATAAAAAGATGTGGTCTTTTTATACAATGGAGTACTACTCAGCCATAAAGAAGGATACAATGGAAACTTCCACAGGTAAACAGATGAAACGAGACCACACTCATAAGTAAAATAAACCAGACGTGCATGTGCAGACATCATACCGTCTCCCTAGTGTGAGAAGCTGAAAGAGTAAATAAAATCCAAAACATACAAAAGGTATTGTAAGATGGGAAGGAACAGTTCCAAAGGAAAGAGAAACTGGGATGGGGGAAAGGAGAAAAAAAAGAAGGGAAAAAAATATATGCATAGTTGTACTACTAATTTCTCTTAGTTAACTGAAAAGAAAGGTTCATGTTAATGTACTTTGGACAATTAAATGCCTATATATTGTACTCTGAGTAACTAATTATTGATAACCATACACAATGTATTAGCCATTGTTACCCTCCTATTATCTTGTTTTGAAATTTTGTTTTTTCTCTTTAAAATAAAAAAAAAAATGAGAATGTAACAAAAGGGGTACACCCGTGCACAAAACCTGGCTTCTTTCTAACGTTAAATACAAAGCACACGAAGTGGTTGGGACTACACAACCTCTCTGAGACTTCCAATTACTCAGGATTCCTGATCTTAAAGCCTAAATAAGTAGTTTAGTGCCACTTCAAGGTTGCAAGAAATGGGAGAAATAAAAATTACCAGACTGGAAGAAGAGTTGAATTCCTGTTCTAACTCCTAGACACTAAGCAGTCTGTGAATCTGACAACTTTCCCCTATCCAAGAGTCAGTCAACAGGAAAGGGTTTCAAGGAAAGCAGATACTAGAGTTGAACAAGACAGTCGGTGAGATCCTTTCAACACACACCACCACTCCTCAATATCAATCTAGAATCTTGGGAGGTGGAGGGAGCAGAGTAGACCTACCAGCTCCAAACAGCAAACGCAAACATTCTTTTAAGACTCTTTTAAGACCTGGCTGAAGAACTCTTCAGCCTAACTTTTACACATTTCTCACAACCAGGATCAAATATAGCGGAACACTTGGCAAAGTTAATTTTCGTATATTTTAACCCCTTTGGGTCTTACCTAAAAATAATAAAAATAAAAACTCTACTTGAAGGCAGCAAGCTGAAAGAGAAGACTTGGGTATACCTTACCCTCTCCCCACAAATACAATCTGCAATATAAACCTAAACAAAGAGAACATGCAAAGTTGGGAGGAGAAACATGCCACAAACAAAATACAGGACAGATTTCACTGTTTATAAAGAATTAAAAGTCCCTTGAGCCAGGGAATTTCAGCTGTGTCGAGAAATGGAGTCTCCTGCATTCATCAACCTCTAAGGAAATACTAGCAAGAAATTCATCCGAACTTGGAGCCCTGGTAGTCCTACAGCAAAACCTCATCCATAATAGGGTGGTCATTGGCCTCGGAGTCAGGGAGAGCCTCGCATTAAGCCTCTGACTAAATGGTAGTGTTACCTGAACGTAAATCAAAATGCCCTCTACACGAAAGGATATACACACACCAGAAAATATCAATGTAAAAATAAATAACCACTGCTTTGCACTTCTTTAGTACTGTGAGTTGAAGCAAATTATTTAACCTCTCTGCAGCTTGATTTCTGCGTCTGTCAGTGGAGGAAATTCTAGAAGGCCGTGGTGAGCATTAAATGACAGTCTTACGAAGTTCTTTGCGGTCAATCTTACTGAATGTTACCTGTTGGTTTCACACGCTTCTCTCACAAATGCGTTCCCTCCCTGGATTCGGAACGCAGCGCGGGGTTAGTTCCTCTTTACCCCATTTAGCACAGGGGCAATTGAAGATTCCGTCGCGAAGCGGTCGGGTGAAGTGCGGAACACGACCCCAGCTCGAGGGCCTGTTCTTCCTCTGCGAGATCAAGATGCGCCTCGAGCCCAGGACCGACCCCTGCGGGTCCGGGGCGCTCTGGCCCGTGGGGAGCGAAGGCGGCAGCAGCTGCGCGCGCCCCGGGGAGCGCTCAGCCCCGGCCAGGGCGGGAGCGCCGGAAGCAGCCCTGGGCCGGCGCAGGAGCCCGGGCCCGGCCGCCCGAGGCCTCGCGGCGCAGCCTCCGCACTCTTCCCTCCTCCCCTCGCCGGGCGGGGCGGGGCAGGACACGAGCACAAAAGACTCCAACTTCCGAGCGGGCGCGGGCCCACCCCGCCAACTCCTGGCTCAGGCCCGGCCCGCGTTCAGAACGCGGGCGGCAAACGCTCGGGCGGCCGAGCACGAGCGCGGGTGGGCTGGGCCGGGGGCCGAAGGCGGCGCGGCCGGGAGGGAGGAGGAAAGGGGGAGGGGACGCGGAGTTACTCAGGCTACCAGGACTTCCCGAATGGCCGAAAAAAGAGTTTCTAAAAATAGGCAGCGGCGAGCCAGAAGGGGTGGGCGACCCAGAAGACGCAAGAAACACCCCCCCCGCACCCCTAAGGAGACGCCCGCGGCCCCCACTCACCCGCGCCGAAAGGTCTGGTGGAAGCCGCGCGGCGAAAAAGGAGGCGGTGCCGCCGCACTCGGGCGGAAGAGAAGGAGGGGTCAGGAGCTGGCCTCCGCCGCGTCCAGGGGAGGCTGAACACGCGCACGAGTCGCTACCGCCCCCTCAGCCCTCCTGGGCTTTGCGCCCCGCGCCAGCAACGCTCGCGCGCTCAGCCGCACTGACAGCGGCGCGAGCCCCGTAGCCGCGAGTCCTTCCCCTGGCCGACACCACTCAGGTGCACGGGGGTGGGGGCTCCCGCGGCAGCTTTCCTCCGCTCCGCCTCGCCTGTCGCCCGGGCCCCGGCCTTTCCCTCCACCTGGCCAGTCTCCCGGCAAGGCCACGGCGACGCAAGCACAGGGAGTCCTCAGCCCCGCCCTTACGCAGCTCGGCTTCCCGGGAGCGTGGGCTCTCCCTACCCCCGCAGCCAGGCTTTGGCAAGGTCCAGAGCTTCGGCGCGGAGAGGAGGGAGGAGGGGCCGGGGCGGGGTCTGGAAGGGAGGAGGAACTGGGCTGGGAGGCGGGGCTAGAGAACGGATGGGAGTCACACCAGTAGGGGCCAGGGGGCGGGGCGAGTGCGCGGGTGATGCCAAGGAGAAAAGGACGGTGGACAGGTGTGGAAGAAGACCGCGGAGGCCTCAGAAAGGCGGATCCGGGGCGGTGCTTGAAAGCAGGAGGGGGCTGTGGGCGGGGCTAAAGGGAGACCGTGCTCGGAGGAGGCGGACCCGGAAGCACAGCAGGAAGGAGAGGGTCCAGGATCGTCACTCTGGGGAGGAGCCGGAAGAAGGCGGGCCCTAAAGGGGGCTGAGTGGGTGGTGCTTGAGGTGGGCGAGGCCTGAAGAGCACTCAAAACTGTAGTCTGGAGGCGGGGCCAGAGCAAGCCGGAAGAAGCGGGAAGTACCCGTACCTTGAGTTGCGTGAGCGTCTTCCCTACGTGCAAAACGGGCTGAGCAGAGGCTGTGGTAAGAGTGGTTTGGCTGGAGGCGCCACTCTTTCCAAAAACATAATAGTAAGGTTGGTTACTTTCAAGTAGCTTTACCTTTCTGGGACGCAGAAGATGTCTTATTTGTTGATCTTGGTCGTGGGTCTCCCTCCTGTTGGA
Source organism: Dinomys branickii (assembly GCA_004027595.1). NCBI lineage: Eukaryota > Metazoa > Chordata > Mammalia > Rodentia > Dinomyidae > Dinomys > Dinomys branickii. Next base: position 11,354 of record PVLD010002384.1, on the reverse strand, counting down.
ATCTCACACTTGGATCAGTGTTCCAGCCTCCAGGATCTCCGAGCTATCACCAGCTGCATGGGTTCTTGTTTCTAGTCATACTAGAAGTGAAAAGTAAAGCACAAGTTTACAGGAAAAAACTAATTAGAAAAACTAATTAAAGTAAGGAACTTTAATTGAAGGATCTGACGAAAATCAGGCCGGGCTTCAACAACGTAGAGTAAGAAAAATGGGCAAGGACACCAGCTTGAGCAGCTGGAGAGGGCACCCTGTGATGAAGGGGGCAGACTGCCCCACTGCAAAGGCAGTAGGCCAGCTTTGAAGGATTAGCCGGTGGGCTGGGGTCCAGTTGATCATTATCTCTGTCCCGGTTTCAGCTCTGGAAGCCTCAAATCCTCGTGGCTGAAAGATGGTTTGTTCCCATGAAAGGATTGTCTCTGTTGTGGTTTTAGTCATGTGGGGTTTTGCTTTTTCTGGAATCGAGGTGATAACAGGTTTAGGACCAAGCATGAAAGACTTCTGGGTATAAAGAGCCTGTAAATCCTTTGTCTTGGTGAGAGGCAAATTCAGAGCTAATAAACCGTTAGCCATCTTTTAGGTAGACACACCCTAAATGACTAACATGCCTACATGAAGAACGAAGAGATTTGACCCAGAGCTTTATGCTAACAAAGGATACAAAATGAAGATCAAGCTTATTTCTGCTTTTAGTTACCTATTGTACATCTATAGGCCTAAGTAAGGAGTCAGTTTTTAACAAAAATGGCTTTTAGGTACTTGAGTATCCCAAAAGAAAATACAGATTGTGCTTTTAATAAATAAGAAGCTAAGGGCCCAGGAGCCTCCCCGTCCTGTCCGTATGGTGATCTCTGAATCTCTGTCTCTGTCTGTCTCTATTTCTCTCTCTCTCTCTTTCTCTGTCTCCCCCCCCCACACACACACACACACACTTCTCCAAAATAGCCAGAGGGGTCTGCTACAAGTACAGGAGGACCACTATCAGCTGTCAAGTTTTCCACCACCTCTTCCCACCTGTAATTTCATGATTGTATTCTTTGTATCACTTCCCCTAGAACTTGCCTGAGCGACAGGATTCCCAAGAATGCAGCAGAGTTTGAACTGAGAGTCCCGTCTCTGCCAGACCAGCAGTAATAACTACTCTTCTTTGATGACCTCCGTGTTCCACTTCAAAAGGAAGAGAAATCAAACCAGAGAGATGGTGACATTGGAGAGCAAGGCCTGGACATTCTTCCCCGAAATCTCTGCCTAAATAGCACCTCTGAGAGCTCTTCCTTAAACACCCTGCCTAACAGTTTGGCCTCTTGTTCTGTCATGTATTAGTCTAGTCATGTGTTTTTGTCTGTCTCTCCCTGTTCAGAAGGATAGCAGGTCACAGAGAATGGATTCATGAATAGAAATAGAAAATCCCATGAGACCTTTTATTTTCTTTTTTTCAGTACTGGGCCTTCACAATGAGCTACATCCCATCCTCAGCTATTTTGTTGTTGTTAATTTTGAAACAAGGTCTTAATAAGTTGCTAAGTTATCCAGCCTGTGCTCTAGCTTGTCACCCTTCTGCCTCAGCCTTCCAGAGTGCACTGCCATGTCCAACAAGACCAGGAATTTAAATTCTTTTTTTTTTTTTTTTGGTACCAGGAATCAAACTCAGTAAGTGGCAACCTTGTGCTTGCCAGGCAGACACTGTGCCGCTGAGCTGTATACCGGACCCTAAGACCAGGAAGTTTTGACTGTTACGTACATCACCATGTTCCCAAACATTCTGCAATATCTGGCACATACCTGTTGTTCAGTAAGCCCTTGAGTGAATGAATCTGTTGATCAGTTAATGAATCCAGCCCCTACCAGCCTCTTGTGCAGTCTTTCTGGCCAGTCCTGAGCCCCTCCCCTGAGCACCGGCCCTACCCTATTTGTCTGAGTACATGACAGCCGTTTTCACTATTTGGATTGTCCCTGCCTGTCTGCTCACACACTTCCAGTTCATCCTTCAACATTCAGCTCAGTAGCCACCTCTGAGAAGCCTTCTCTAACCTCCCTGCAGCCCACCATCGGACAGGTTGAGGCTATCACCCTGTTCTGTTCGTAGCCTGTTAGTAAGTTGGTCTGTGCAGGTGATGTCCCGCTGCCTGCTGGCCCTGAGGATTATGTTCATGTTCTGCAATGTCCTGTGTGACCTGCTGCCCATCTGAACTGGCCCCCTGTGACTCTGCTATTCTGCCCCAGAGGCATTTTGTCCTCTTTCCTCTTCCTTGTTAACAGGCTAAGCGTGCTGCTCCCTCAGCACCTTTACATTTGTTGTTCTCTGTGCCTCAGATTCTCCCCAAATATTGATGTGGCTTGTTCCTCACCTTCATGTCTCAGCTCCAAGATTACTTCCTCTGAGAAGCCTTCGCTGGCCCACATTTAAAACAACATCCCACTCTGTACTTCTCCATACCCATTCCTGCTGGATGTTTTTCTCCATACCACCGGAAATATACTCCTGTGTCTATTTATTATCTCTCCCGCCCTCACCTTCCACTACAGTGTGAGCTCTGCCAGGACCGGATATTGTCTGATTTGCTCATTCCTCATGCCTAAAACATTAGGCCCTCATTTAATGTTTGCTGAATGATTGACTGCAGATCAACAGAGAAATGTCCAGAAGACTCTTGTCTAGAACACTCTCTGAAGTTTATTGTATTAAGAGAAATGTTTCTAAGGAAATATGCTGGTACCAATAGCTAACATTTATGAAGCATTTGCTAGTTGCCAGGCAGTCTGCAGAGTGCTTTTCAACCTTGTCTCATTCCAACAGCCTTGTAATAGACATACTGTTATAGTTCCTCTTGCACAGATGAGGAAACTGTTTAAAGTAATTTACCACTGTCGTACAGCTAGGAGATAGAATTCAACCTCAGAACCTGTTTGCTAAATCGCTATCCTGCCTCTTAATTATGAAAGACTTAGGGCTATTGGTCCAATAAAAGGGAAGAAAGAGAAAGTGATATGCTTTTATTTTCTGGAATTGCAGTATAGTATGCCACCTACGGTTGTGGCAGAATTTGGTGCTAGCTGTCGTGAGAGAAGCTAGTTGGAAGACAAAACTTGATTGAGGTGTTGGAGCAGAATAGGAAAATAGTTCAGAAAAGTTGAGCCAGAGACCTGACAGAGCCATTCCTGAAGTGTGGCCCACTTCTGGACATGTGAACCGGTGTATCTTTATCATTTATTTGTGGGTTTTGTAACTCGCATCTGGTTTAGATGTAAAAATATCGCACAGAATTCTCATGGGTATGGAAGGTGACTGGATCAGGGGGTGCTGCAGTCAACGATGGATTGATTTGTCCCTTGTTGAACTCAGTAGCTGTGTTGTTAGGGGGTGGGGCCTGGTTGGAGGTGGGTCCCTGGGGGTGTGACCTGGAAGGGTGTATTCTTGTCCCCATGCCTCTTCCCCCCGACCCCAGCTCCTGGCTGCCCTGGGCTGAGCACCTTTTCCTCCAACAGGCCCCTCCGCCACTCTGCTTCTGCCTTGGAGCCAGCTGCATGGGCTGCAACTGTGAAGCGAAATGAACCTCCTGCCCTCTAAGTTGAGTGTTGTGTCTCAGGGATGGGAAAGCGACTAAGACCCTAAACAGACAATAGGGTTCAACAAGTGGAGATGTTAGTGGCTCACATTTTTATGGCAGGTCTGTTTACAGAGTGCTGTGACATACTGCCCCTGGAACAGCAAACATGAAGACAGGAATGTCAGAGGTAGGGGTGTTTGGAGAGTAAGGTGTGAATTAAGTAAAGTAAGAGTAAATGTAAAAGGTAGGCCGGATCCAGGAACTGATTTCTATGCTCTGTAAATGAGAATCATTGAAAGGTTTTGAACAGAGGTTGCTTTAAAATGATAAAGTATCAAGATTGGAAGAACATTTAAAAGTAGTATGGTTCAACTGTTGTGTTTTTATTTTTGGATTTTTAAGACAAGATCTCACCATATAGTTCAGGCTGGCCTCGAATTCACTATGTAGTCCAGGCTGCTTTCAAACTCTCAAGAGTCCTCCTACCTCAGGCTCCTGAGTGCTGAGATTACAGGTGTGTGCCACCACACCTGGTATTCAACTGTATTTTTAAACCTCTCAACAATCCTACAGAGTCAGTTTGGGTTTTGTCCCCATTTCGTGGTGAGGAAATGTGACATGGCCAGTGTCTCACAGATGGCAGATGAAGGAACAAAGATTGAACTCGGCTACGTGAGCCCCGAAGCATACATTCAACAACTTCCTCTCCCTCCTGCTAGAACTCACTCTGCCCCAGAACTCACGCTCAGTGGGTGAATCCCTCTTCCGATGTTTGACAGTGATACTTGTAGAGCTTCCTGTGCTAGGATTAGAAAGATGGATTCAAGAACAGGAGGGTAGAGGGACCCAACAGCTGTCTTTTTTGAAGGCAAAGAATGAAGGCTATTCCAGGAAAACCAGGTCCTATTGTATTAGAACTGGTTCTGGGTGCTGTGAGACCAAAGAAAGAGGCAGACAGATCCATGGTTGCACAGAATGGAATTTACTGTGGGACTTACAGGCAGAAGCAGAGTTAAAGGTGGAGAACCAGTGGATCCCCATGATTTGAGTCAGACCAAGGGGGCTTATAGGATAGTCAGGACAAAAGTGTTTTTTTCATCCACACCAGAATGTATCTGGTTTATCTCAAAGTGCTATCAAGGCAGTCAGGGATATTCCTGGCATTGATGGCACCATGGTCAGGTAGTAAACTGCTCAAATGGTTTTCCTTATCTATAGTATGATGGGAAACTTCAGGGAAACAGACCAGGGTTATTCAGGGCAGCCATGGCAGTTCCCACTCACGACGGCTACAGAAAGAGCTGGAGTAGAGCACTTGCACAGTAGGTACAGGGCCTTGGTTCACTCCCCGGCACCCCACACACATACACACACACAAGCCACAAGCTGCAGTCACGTTGAGCTGGGTCCCTACAATGACAGAAGAAAAAGAAAAGGCAAGTGAGTGAAAAGGAAGCAGATGAAGCGGGGGAATTAATAGGTAGAGGTGGAAGAATGTTAACAGGAAGGAGACACAGGCTTGTCCGTAGACCAGGGTGCCCCTAGGGGTGGGCAGCTCCCCTCAGTGAGAAAGCGTGTCAGATACAGGATCATAGAGAGGGAGTGTGGCAAGCTGGGAGACTGTGACCTTCCCATAGGAGGGAACTGGTACTCAGGAGTGTCATATTGGAAATGGCAAACAAAAAATCTCTGAATCCAATTTTTATATGAAATCGTTTGGTTTTTAAAAGCTGGCAGTCAATTTAAACTTTAAGGGAAGAAAAAAGCACGGCACAGACCAAAAGACACGCATCTTAAGGCTAGTTTTGGCCTGTGGACTACCCGTTCACTCCTTCCTGTCAGTTTAGGTTCAAACCCCACTTCACTACTTACCAGCTGTGTGATTTTGAGCAAAATTACTTCATCCCTCCAATCCCAGGTCCTTATCTGCTAAATGGGGATAATTAATGCTATACCTCATAGCACTGCTGTAAGGATTTTTAAATGTAAGATAAATGGATATGAAGCATTTAGCATAGTGTTGACTTAGACCAAACAGTCAGAAACATTGTCATTATCATTTTGAAAGCCATTATTCTACCACCAGTAACCTATAAAATCATGAACTGTCAGAATTCTAAGACACCTTGCCCAGGGTTTTTGAAACTTTTGAAACTACAGAATCCTCATAAGCCAAACCTTCTACAGAAGGGAGGTGCATAAACAGATGAGGGAGAGGAGGCGGCTCTGCTTGAAGTGAGGAGTGGGAACCCAGAATCCTTCCTGCTAAGCTCCCCCACCGGCCACAAACCACACTCCTTGAGCAGCGGGCCCTCCACAACATCTCAGGGTATCGTAGAATACAGTTTAAGATCACATTCTTTTCCAGGCCTATTTTACACATAGGGTAACTGAGGCTGATGAAGATACAGAGATTTGCCTAAGGTTCTGCAGAAAGTGGCAGGAAGGGACAATTATCCCCCAGGCTAATGATGTCCTTTCCAGTGAAGTCAGGGCTGCTTCTTCACGCTCTTCCTGCTCTTTGCTCCTCCCTAACTGGGACAAGGAGTAGCCGTCCTAGCATTGCCTCCGAGCCATAGGGAATAGCCAGGGCTCTCTGTTGCATATTTCAAAAAAGAGAGGGAGAGAAAGGGCAGCAGGGGGAAGGAGAAGAAGAGGAGGAGAGACGGATCAGGAGGGCTCAGGGAGCTCCAAGAACTGATGTAAGGCTCAGAAAGAGACCCGGATGGGAGCAGAGACCTCTCCCCTGCTCTCTGCGTGTGCGCTCTTCTCTTCAAGGCTGGACACTTGGCTGCAGCAGCTGTCCCACTTAAATCTTTCAGCTGTTCCATCAGAGACTGAGGCTCTCCACTCTTAGTCCTAAGGACACAATTTCAGGGAGGGACAGTGGTCCAATATAAGTAGGTGTCCATCCGTGTACCAGTAGTCTATGGTTGGAAGACCAGCTGCTGTGACTGGCCCTGCTGAAGCAAAATACAACTTCTTTTGTATTTTACTTTTGCTTTTGCTTTTTGTTTTTGTTTTTGTTTTTGTTTGCGTTTTGGTACTGGAGGTTGAACATCTAAGGCCTTTGCACTGAGCTACATCCCCAGACCTTTTTTATTTTTTATTTTGAGACAGGGTTTACTAAATTGCTAAGTTGCCCAGGCTGGGCTCAAACTTGTGGTTCTCAGCCGGGCATGGAGGCGCATGCCTATAATCTCAGCCCTTGGGAAGCTGAGGCAGAAGGATCGTTGCAAGTTCAAGACCAGCCTGGACTACAAAGTGAGCTCACGGCCAACCTGAACTGCATAGCGAGACCCTGTCTCAAAAAAGATCAAACATGTGGTTCTCTTCCCTCAGCCTCCCAGAGTACAGGCACACGCCACCACATCCAGCTGTGAAGTATACTCTTCAACCAATCATTGTGAACAGAGAGGTAGGAAATCTAAGAGTCCTTGGCAGCCGATTGCAACCATGTAATCAAACAAGGGGAAAGAACATTTCTGATACATGAAGTTCATGGTTCTGGGCAGATTAAATAATGGACTGTTTCTACTACACCTACCCTAGAGTCACTCCTACTAACACATTACTCACCGTCCAGCTCGGAGCATTCCTTCTCCACTCACAGCTCTGCTGTGGTTTCCCATTGCCATGCCAATGGCTTGGACCAACACTCCAGTGCCCACTGGGGCCAAGACGCAGGTTAGGAGGGAGATGGTGGGGCATGGTTGGCACTGTGGTGAGCTAGAGAGTGCATGCTGCATAGATAGGGACAGCTAGCCGGCTGTGGCCAGGACCCAGGTGCTGCGATGTAGGATCTTTCAGGAGAACCCCCAAATCTGGATTTTCATGTAAAATTTTACAATTTCTTTTTAATCTTTTTCAGACAGGGTCTTGCTGTGCAGTTCAGACTGCCCTTGAGCTCACTTTGTAGCCCAGGCTGGTTCTGAACTTGCAGTGATCCTCCTGCCTCAGTCTCCCAAGTGCTAGGATTACAGGCATATGCCACCACGCCTGGTGTTACAAATTTTAAATACTGGCTCAAATGTTTTAAAATAACTCTGTGTAAGCCAAATAAATGATGTCTTTAGGCCGATTATTATAGGCTGTGGCCTGAATATTTATGATCTTTGGCCTTTTAGGTTAAAGCCTATAATTAGGCACCTCTGGGGTCTACTTTAACTTTCTATTGGTATATAACAAACCATCTCCAAACTCAGTGGCTTCTAACAACAATTCGTGACATCTCTCAGATTTATGGGTTGATTATTTCTTTTGCCAAGTAGTATTAGCTGGGGAAAGCTTCTTCCTATCCCTACCCCTTCATGTTCCAAGATTTCTTTTTTTAGGACCAGGTACCAATGGTGTCTCCTCCTTGAAGCTGCCTTCTCTTCCTGGCTGTGCACATGGCTAAGTCTGAATGAGTGGTTTTGCCCTCCCAGCTTGGGTGCCCTTTATTGTTGACCATCAGCGTACATCAGTTCGCCTAGGCTGGGCCTGTCTGATCCATCTTCATAGCCTCCCTACACAGTCACATAGGGAGCTCCCAGAAGCACTGTCAGGTGGGATTGAACTGAACTCACCCTTGGAGGTAGAGTCCAACATGCACTTGTTATAGATAGAAAAATGAGGCCCACGGAGAGGATTCACACACTGTGTACACTGAAAACTGCCCATCAAAAGCGTTGCAGAATAGGGCAAGAGCCCTGGCAATTTGACTCCTTATTAGAGTGCTGGTTAAACTCTACATTTAATCCCGTGTGTGTCTGGGACCTGCATAAAAGACATTTCTCATTTCAGATGCATCAATTAACAAGTCTTAGCCAGGAGCCTGGACCTCCGCAGTGTTCAGGAACTGATGACACTGGCGCCGGAAATCCAATACACAAGCTTCACTTCAGACCCTAACCCTGCTGCTGACAGGATAAGCTCCTCAAGCTCTGTGGCGCCATTTCCTCTCTGTAAAGTGGGCATAAATTACAGTTACCTGGAAAGTTATGTGAAGCCTAGAAATCGTGTGTGTGGTATCTCCCAGCACGTAGAAAGTGCTCAGGAAATAGTAAGCTCTTCCAGTGTTTGTTATTGACGATGCAAATCAAGAAAACAACAGTTCTGACTTTTCAGAGAAGAGAAAATCATTCTTTCCTCAGAGGAGAGAAAATCATTCCTTGAAAAACACAAATCCATGTTTATCCTCGAACAAGTTCTCTTACTAGAAAGGAAGAGCAAAGAAAGAAAGGAAAGGAAGGACAAAAGAGTTAGGGAAGGAGGAAAGCAAGGGAGAAAATCTGGCAGGTTGTGGCTGTCTCTAGCTCTCCCTGAGCCTTGCTCGGCCACCCTCTCCCCACTATCTGGTCCATTACGCTGCGGCGCTGAGCTTAGGCTGTGCACATGCCTATTGGTAGGGGACCCGCATCTCAGCTGGAAGGGAAGGAAGTTCGCGTGGCAGAAGCAGGGAACCCTCAGGACGATAACAGAGAGGAAGCCCGGAGTGTACAGTCCCCACCGCTGTGACTGATGGCGGGGGCCGCATCGTTATAGGAGAAACTCTCCTCGGTCAAGCAAGGTGTGTCTCATTCCTTGCTGGCTCAACCCTCAGAGCCCTGGCTCTGCTCTCTGCCTTGCTACTGGGTCTCCACATTCATTTTTTTTTTTTATCAAACAAAGAAACAGGCTGTGGCATCTTTAAAGTATAGTCTCCATTAGGCAGGGAGCAAATAATTCCACATCTTCCCTCCCAATTCCTCTCTCACCAGGGCCTTCAAGCCTCCTAACAAGAGGGGGCACTGCCTCCCACTTCCCAGTGACCTTCTTCTGCCCCCCATTGCATCCATGAGTGACACTGCCGAGATCAGAGGCATCGGCGTTAATTGAAATTGACATTAAAGGCTGACTTGCTCAAGCAGAAGCACATTAGAAGAAATATAAACGAGGAAGGCATTGCATCTGTGGCATTTGTTTTAATGAGGAAAATCATTTCTGAAGCATCTTATTCAAAAAGGATTGAGTGCCCAAGAAATGAGAAATAGCATGCAGCCTTCCACCCTCACCCTGCTCCCAGTAATCAAAAGAGTCACACCCACCTCTGCAGCCTTCCCGCTCAGCCCTGCTTTGGCCTGGTCTCCCAGCTATGTTTCCGAAGGTGTCACCCATCACGCTCCCATTCATTTTCTCCACCTGCTTCTCCAGATCCACTTTTCCATATTATATTAAGAATTTGTGGCCAGATGTTGGTCCTAGCTGTTCTTACTTGTGGTCCCCCCAAAATACTTGACCAAGTAGGTACTTAGGGGACTCTGATGGCACCTGACCCAGGCCTGGCCAATCAGGACATCCAAACCCTTCCCTCCCACAGAATCCTCCCTGCACAGACAGCCACACCAATCACTCAGGTTGGCACCATGGGTTGAAACTTGGTCTAGTCACCAAAAGCCTGGTTGGGCCAGGCAAAGCTGCGAAGCAAAGATGAGATGAGATGTGGGCTGGTTTTTCTGGAGGGAGGTCAGAGTGCAGAGACTTGAGGACTATCAAATTTCACCCAGTGGTGAAGGTGCAGTCTCCCTTTCTCTAGCCTTTGGTCAGACATCATAGAATAAAGTGGTCTGAGAACAATAGTGGTAGTTTGTTATTTTGGTGGCCAAGGAACCATGCCCACAGGCATGCACACTCTTCTCTGGCCTCCTGCAAGTGGACTCAGAGCTTGCCCATTATGAGGTGCCCTCAGCAAGTGTGGGAACTCAGCAAGCATGACGCAGGCAGAGGCTCGCTAAAGACCTGCACACCAGGGCTTGTCCACCTGGAGTACTCATTCCTAGGGCCCAGGAACAACTATGTCAGAAGTCCAGCTGCCCTGCTGGAGAGAGCGCACAGGGAAAAGGCCCAGAACTACTGCAGGAGAATCAGAAGCCAGCTTCCCAGCTGAGTGCCACCGCGAGAGTGATCAGCAGCAAGGTCAGTTAAAAAGCTGCCCACTTGAGCTCAGCCAAGACAGGACATTACGAGCAAATCAAATGGTTACTATTTGAAACCACTAAGTGTGGGGGCACTTTGTTACATAACAAGAGCAGCAGTCATGATGTTTCCTAGCCACACGGAATTCCAACAGCCCTTTCAGTCCTAATGAGTAGAATTTTTTTTAACTCCATTACACTATTTTTATTTTTGCACATTGCCTCTTAGTTGTCCACAATCCTGTTGACATTACCTAGTTGCAATTCGTGTGCATCATTTTTTGTTTTCTTTTTTGGTAATTGAGAGTGGGGATTATTATTACTCCCATTTTTATAAGTAGGGAAGTTGAGAGCCCGGAGTGGAAAGAAATTAACACCCACTAAGCCCTTACTGTGCTGAGTGTTCTGGGGCACACCTGTAATCCCAGAACTCTGGGAGGCTGAGGCAGGAGGATCACAAGTTCCAACTCCGCTTGGGTGATTTAGCAACTTACAAGAGCCTGTGTCCGAAAAAGAAAAGGGCTGGGGAGATAGCTCAGTACAAAGGCCCTGGTTTCAAATCCCCAGTGCTGCCATCCCCAAGAGCACCTACTGTGGGCTAGACGTACAGTAGACACTTTACAGCAGCCTGCAACACAGAAAAGGGCCCAAACCCTCCAGTGGCTCTGCCTTTTAGAAGCTGTGCATCCCTGAGCTAGTCTTTGTTTTTTTTTTTTTATTTTATTTTTTTTTTATTTTAGAAACATAAAAGTACAAAAACATATTGACAAACAGACACCAATTATCATAGAAAATAGTACAATCACAACTAATCTATAGACAAGGTGATATGGTCTCAACAGTAGTTGTTGTTTTATCCATTGATATCTTCGAA